>JAIUSX010000654.1:0-27343 GCA_026573805.1 Hesperophylax magnus
AATCTGTGATGTATTAATTGAATTTGAATATTCTTTTTTAATTGAGTGCATAAATCTATAACGAAGGAATATCTAAAATCTGAAGGCAGAATTTTGTTATATTTATAAAGTTATTAGAAGCAATGTGTAGTAAATACACACCACAGATGAGGAAAGGTTATTTTTTAGTGACAATAATTTTTGTGTTTCTCTACCGTAAACTCGTACCAACCATGTCTTCTAAAACTGCATTACATACCGGCAGCATTAAATTAAATTTCGGCCAATATACTCAAGCGCTTGTTTTTAAAAGCAGTCTTATTTTCCTGGTAACTTTTCAATTTAATCAATAAATTTGAACAATTTGAGGACATTTACTTTCTTATTTAACATTCACAGCAACAGCGTGCAACATCTTAGCAAAATAAACATTCTTTCTGTATGAGACTGATACCTTCAGAAGGTAATCGGCCATTAAATCATTAACCGCGTCATCATCATCAGAGTCAATAGAAGTATAAAGTGATAACAAAATGGGAAAACTGCACGAAAATTGCGCGGTGTAGTTTATTAATTATTCTTTGACCATAAACTGTTTTTGTAGCTGCGAGATCTTGGTAACAAAACTAACGTTTAATAAACAAAATGCTGTGCTCTTTAGCAGCACTGTTAAGGGCCTTCCTTACTAGCGATCTCAATCGTTGTATGGAGAATCATGAATTGTCAGATTCAAACGACAATCTAAGTTATTAATCGTCAAAATATCGATAATATAGCCACGTTAGGTTATCATAAATACATTTTTCTATCGAGATATACGTTTTTACTTACAATTTATTTTCGTTAAATACTATATAATGAACATCTAAGAATTCTCTTACTCATTCGGCTCTATGAGGTGGCCGTGAATGGACGCTTCCTACGGTCCGTCGTTTCAATCTTTTTTCAAAGATCGAAATTCCGCGTAATTATTACACTTCCATGTGACGTTTCAACAATATTCCACTCTATGCGTAGCGCGTAGGGACTATTATAGTGTGTCGCCTTTTTTATGTTTCATCTGTGAGTTTCCGTCGAAGCTGTGTAGTGTCAAATAGTATTATTAAGAATTAATTTATTGTTAACATTTTTTCGGGTTTCTAGGTAATAAACAATTTGATATTTTTAAAATATAAAAGTGTGGAAATGACAAATAAAAAAAAAAGTAAATATCCGTGCTCTAGAAAAGGAAAGTTCAACGCTTCAACCGCAGTAAAGAAAGTTGTGAAGAGTAATATTATAAGGTACCTATGTTATATTATAAAATGTTATGTTATATTATACTATGTTATATTATAAGGTACCTCTGTACCTATGTGTGTGTTTTCTTTTAAATAACATTAATTATAATTATTTAACAAATCTAGGAAAGTTTCTATGCCAGATAATAATCTGCGTTTAACTTTTCCCTATATAAAATTATTTAATAAGTAATAAATTGTATTTTTTTAAGGATATCCATTTAAAGTATTTCAAATGCGATGTATATAGCAGCGGTGAATAATCCATCGGTTAGTATTTGAAATTTGTCATTCACGTTTTAAAATTATTTTCTATATGGGTAATTAGCAGTGGCGTGCAGTCCATAGTATCAAATTCCTAGTTGCGTGACTAGGACGAGTAAAGCCTACATAACATCCATCAAATTTTATAGTACTTTACAGTGGCGCCAGGGGAGATCTTTTGAATCGCATGACTAAGAATGGATGTAAAGGAGTTCACTTGCATCAAATGGCTATGATTTTAAGATATCTTACTATATTTATATATATATAGTAAGATCCATAATGTATTATATATATATATATATATATATATATATATATATACATTATGTATACAGTATTGGATTTTATTATATATATATTTTTTATTATATTTTATATACATATATATTTTTTTATTTTTATTAAATATATATCTGGCTTTAAAATCAATTTGTTCTAACACCGATATGCCAGACACTATAGGGTCTACTGTGACTATGTATATATCAAATTTAGTCTACTATTAAAAAATATAGAATGATATTTGGAGAAAATTTTGTAGTTCGGGGTCAAAGTGACAAAAACGATTTTTGGCAAGATCCGGAGGTCTGACAAGATTGAAAATTTTAGACCTTCATCATATACAATATGTAAAAAAATCAAAACCACCCCATTTGATGCAAGTGAAAATGTTTAATTTTACTGGACCATAAAGTATACTTACGACTTATGTTTTGCAGGTAGAAACAATTCTTGAAGACGGAAGAGCTAATGTGGAACAAAACGTTCACCACGTCCATAATTTATATATTGAAGAAGAATTAGCTAAAGACACTCCTTTTAAAGTTGTTGGTCGGCGGATTGTGGATTTTCAACATCTATTTGAAGAACTTCAGAAATTTTCTAGCCATAGCTCAATATTTGGATGCAATTTGAGTAATGTTCAGATTATATCTGAAAAGAAAATGGGCCTAAATTCAATAATGTCTTTACAGTGCAACATTTTTTTTTTTTTTTTTTTTAGTTTTTTTTATTAGTAAAAAAAAGATACACGAATTACATAATATTACAATTACATAATATAATTATACAATATAGTAGGTTATTAATTACATAATATAAGTATTCGATGAACCCCCATAAATAAGCAGGGCTTGTGTGTATGGGGGTGTTGTTATATTTGTTTATATTTGGTACGATTCAGTTCAACTGTTCGGAATACTTTTTAAGGTGGCTTTTGAATTCGTTTATATTTTCATTCATGTTTCTAATTTTTTCTGGTAATGAGTTAAAAAATTTAACTCCGAGATATTCATGGTTGAACTGTCCTATTGTTTTTTTACATTTAGGAGTAGGAAGTATTGACGTTTGTCTAAGATTTCTGTTGTTTTTAAAGGGTGCAATTTTATTTTGAATATAGTTTTTATAAATTTGTAATGTTGCATGGTAGAAGTATAATGCACTTAATTTTCTGACCTTAAATTGTTTGAATAAAAGTTCGGACGAATATGAATAGGGTTTTTTTAATATGGTTTTTATTATTAGTTTTTGTGATATGTAAATTGTTTGAGTTTGATTTTTATATGTACCGCCCCAGCCTATAATGCCGTATTGTATAATTGATTGACAGAAAGCGAAGTATGTGGTTCTAAGTAATTTTTCGTTTAAAATATCTCTTAAACATCTAAATATATATGTTAGTTTCCTTATTCTGTTGTTCAGAATATTTATATGTGGGGACCATTTTAAACGCTGGTCTATTGTTATGCCTAGGTACTTAATATCGGTCTTGCTTTCTATGTTTGTGCATAACATATTGCATTTGTGGTTTTCTGTATTTTTCACAGAGTGGATAATTATGTTTATTTCTTTAGGTGTTTCTTGTTTTTTAATGAAAAATGGTAAATAATAAGTTTTTTTAGAGTTTAAAGTCAACAGGTTTTCATCAAACCATAATTTTAGTTCATTGATATCTGTATTTGCCATGTTATTTAGTTCTGACCAGGTGTTTGCTTTTAGTAGTAGGACTGTATCGTCAGCGTAAGAGACAATGTCTCCATATTTGGAAATATTGAATATATCATTGACATATATAATAAATAACAATGGTCCCAAAACCGTGCCTTGGGGTATTGAAAAGTCGCTATATTTTGAATCGCTGACTTGATTGAGTAATTTTACTTGTTGAGGTCTTTTATATAAATAACTAGTTATCCATGCTAAGACTTTTCCACTAATCCCTACTGATTTTAATTTACTTATTAATTTTTTATGTGATATGCTGTCGAAAGCTTTTTTGAGGTCTATAAATATGCCAAGACATTTTTTATCGGAATCTAGGGCCGTATATAAATAGTTGGTTGTTTTTGATATCGCGTCGTGAGTACTTGTATTTTTTTTGAATCCGAATTGGTTATAATTAATTATTTTATTTTCTTCTAAGAATGTCCAAATTTGTTTTTTTCCAATTTTTTCATATATTTTTGATATATTCGAGAAAGGTGAAATCGGGCGATAATTTTGTGGATCTTTACGACAGTCTGTTTTATAAATGGGGGTTATAATTGCTCTTTTATAGTTATTGGGAAATTCGCCATTTGCTAGACTTAGGTTTATTATATGTGTTATGGGGTGAATTAAGTATTCTTTCATCGATTTTATTGTTTAAGTATCTATGTTATCAAAGCCGGGGGCAGAATCTCCTTTTAGTTTCGAAATAGTTCTGTCAATGTCGATTTCTGTGACTGGGTGAAATTTATTAATTTGACATTGTGTTATTTGTTGTGGATTAGATATATTGGTCTTATTTATGGATTTTGCTAGGTTTTTTCCCACGTTATTAAAATAGTTATTTAAAATATTACAACATTTTTTTGTGTCATTTTGTACGTTATATATTATTTCCCCATCTGAGATTTCTGATATGTGCTTATATTTTTTCTTTTTATTTATTATTTCATTTATTGTTGACCATATTTTTTTATTATTGTCTTTAGCTTCTGTTATAATTTTTGAGTAGTAGTCGTTTTTCGTTTTCCTTATTAGTGTAGTTAGTATATTTTTATACTTTTTATAGTATAATACAATTTTATTGTTAACTAGTGGCCTTTGTGTTATTTTGTAAAGTTTATTTTTTTTTCCTAGTGGCTTTTATTAATCCTAGAGTAATCCAAGGTTTAATTTTTCTTGTTTTTGAGTTGGGGACGATTTGTTTTTTTTTTTGTTGATTCTAAAACGTGTTTATTTAAAGTGTTTTCAAACAGTAATGCACTTTGGTTGGCGCATTTATTTATTAAAATTTCTTCCCATTTTTCAGTTTTTAGTGATTTTTCTAATAATTTGTAGTCTATTTGAGAATATGGAAGATTTAATTTGGGTTTTGTATTTAGTTTTCTATTTGTATCATGTAGTATAAGACACGCGTAGTGATCAGTTATATTAGTTTTCCACACAGTAGATTTAATATTTTTTATTTCATTCAAATGTATATTACACCAGATGTGATCTATGCACGATGGCGTTTGGTTTTTAATTTGTCTAGTGTTATTATTAATAAAAGATTTAAAATTGAGGTGTGTCATCATGTTTATGAAATTATTTTTTTCAATTGAGTGATGGTTTGCAGAAATATTTATATTGAAATCACCACAAACAAAAGTAAGTATTCTCGGTAATTTGCTAAGATATTCACATAGTTCGTATGTAAAGTTGATTATGTTTGATTTGTGCGTTCTGTACACTGTTTAAATTCTGTATAGTTTATTTTTTAATTTTATATCTATTTTTAGACAGTTTACATATTGTATATAAATTTCTTCAATGTCAGTAATTTCACACTCATCATTAACAAATATAATTAATCCACTATTTTTGTTAATCGGTCTTGTTGTAGCGATGCCTTTGTAGTTTGGTAGCGCATTTATGTATTGATTGTCATTACAGTGCGTTTCCGTTAACACTATGCAGGTGGGTGATGTATGCAGATCATTAATATTTATCAAGAATTCATCTAGGTTTTTTGCTATGCTTCGGATGTTCATATGTAATATTAAGAATGGGTTATTGTTTGTAATACACCATTTATTGACTTCCATAATATTTTGACATATTTCTTCGGTTATTTTGTATTTTTCGTCAATTTGTTTTATTATAAAATCGGCCATTTTTAATTGTAATCAATTTTTTCTTGAGCGAAGGCATTCATCCTGTGTTTACATTTTTCGCTATTTGATTTGTGGTCTGTTGTATTTGAGGTTTTGAATTTTAAATTAAGTTCTGTGCAATTTATGCATTTTGGTGTTTCGTTTTTACTGTTGCAGTCTTTAATGTTGTGCTCACCCGCACAATGAAGGCATTTTGGTTTGTTGGGAAGTTGAAGACAACGCACTGCTGTGTGCCCATATTTTTGGCAATGGTAACACTGCATTAGAGGGTTGCAATCTTCAACTTTTATTTGGTAAAAACCAAGGTTAACTTTTTTTTTCGTAATTAGCAGATTTCTCAAATCTCCACTGGTTTCGAGGATGATATTTTTTTGTAGAAATTTTTTAATTGGTATGGTTCCTTTATATTTTATTTTATTTGGATCCTTTTCATATATTATTTTTATATCTTCATTTTGCAGAATTAGATCCGATATAAATTCTTCATGTGTGTATTTTTCGTCGATTCCTTTAAAGATCATGCACGGTCTTTTTTTTATCAATGCTTTCAATTTGTATTCCTTCAAGTTTTAATTTTGTGATTTCATTTTTGATGTTGGCCATATCATCTGCTTTTTGTAAATTGATTATTAATTCATTTTTGATGTCTTTCTGATGCTACTTACTCCGATTCCTAGTTTAGATATTTTTACATTCTTCATGATTGTTTCTTTTATGTCTTCATTTTCGTTTTTAGTTTTTATTATAACGGGGAATACTGGAATTTTAGGTGTCGTGTATTTTCCACTTGTGATGTTAGCGTAACTTCTCGTAGTTGTTTTATTTTCGAGATTTTGATATTTTTCTAAGTTTTGATTTGTTGTGATTATTTTTTCTAATTTTTGACTGTAGTTTTCATTATTAATAATTATTTGGTCTTGCAATTGAATTATTTTATTTTGTAGTTTTAATTGTTCACATTTTATTGCTTCTTCCACCTTTTTAATATTGTTTTCCAAACTTTGTTTTATTTTCGAGTCTTTTACAGTTGTTATTTTATTAATATCGATTCTTATGTTTTCTATTAATTCCTCCATATTTAGTTCCGTTCACTCTTTCGGTCGAGTGGTTATTGAATTTACATGGCTTATTAATATCGAATTACAATAAGAAATAAAAGTCTATAAAGAGATGCGTCAGCTATTTGCTTGGTACCTAATTTATACCTAACCTCAAATCACAAAAACAAAAACATCACTTTTTGACACAATATCATTTAAAGTATACGATTTACACTGCGTAAAATAAAGCGAAATTATGTTTGGTCGCGTCAGCACTACGGTACATGCGTTCAATTTTGAATTTTACTTGTTTTTTTTATAAATTTTCGCGAACATTTGACAAAACGTCAGACGAACTCATAAGAGACCATAGACATCAAATGTAATGTAATGTAATTTGTAATGCAAATTTTAATTTGAAGACTAATAATGAGTCTTCTGGCTCGATGGACATCAACTATAGTGCAGTGGCTGGTGTAGTTGCTATTGGAAGTGGATTTTCTAATTTGGAAGAGTTGACTGCGACACTCGAAATTCCGTGCGTGACTTCAAAAACTTATTCAGCGAAGCATGATCAAGTTTGTGAATGGTGGGAAAAAACGGCTCACCTGAAAATGGAAGAAGCAGCACGCAAAGAAGCAAATCACGCCAGGCTCATTGGGAATGTTGACGAAAACAAAATACCCATGATAACTGTAATAGCAGACGGCTGTTGGTCTAAAAGATAATATGGGCATAACTATACTGCTCTCTCTGGTGTAGCCGCTATTGTGGGTCATACTTTTGGAGACGTGTTATTCTATAGTGTAAAGAATAAGTATTGCGTTACCTGTGCTCGAGCAATGGCTAAAACTGTAGCCCCAGTGGAGCATATTTGCTATTTAAATCACCATGGAAGCTCTAGTAGTATGGAAGCCAATATTATTGTTGAGGGCTTTAAAAGTTCACTTGACATGTATGGGATAATGTACAGCAAAATGATAGCAGATGGTGATTCCAGCACTTATAATAAAATAAAAGAAGCACATCCTTATAAAAATGTTTCAGTCGAAAAGATCGAATGCCGAAATCACTTACTTCGAAATTATTGCAAAAAACTTAGATCACTGTCAGAAGATACAAAGTATCCCTTAGCATTGAGGAAGATTGTGTCAAGCCGTATTTTACGCCTGAGAACGGCTGTACGTTGTGCAATAACGTACCGGAAGGCTATGAATTGTAGTCTAGAGGAAAAAATAAAGCAGCTATATTTGGATATATTGAATAGTCCAAAACATGTATTTGGAGACCACTCACTATGCAAGGAACGGGCATACTTTTGCAAACGCGATACTGGCGACACTAATTACGTACCCAATATGACTTCGAGATTGATAATATCCAAAATCATGCAGCACGTTCGACTTTTGGCATCTAATGCTCGAAGTTTAATACATGATGTAGATAGCAATATTGTGGAGTGCTATAATAATGTTGTGGCTAAATTTGTTGGTGGAAAGCGTATTAACTATTCTTTAAAACGGTCCTACAATGGAAGGTGCGCTGCAGCAGTAGTGGCGTTCAACACCAATCGTCCACACTATTCTTTGCATAAATTTGCAACCGGTAATAGTCCCGGAAAACTCATAAAGCAATTAGAAATAAAAAGACTGCAGAAAAATAATCAACAAGCACTAAGTAAAAAAAGGAAAAGAAAAACCCTGCAGCTCGCTCCAGCAAAAGATCAGCATTATGGTCCCAATGCAGAAAAACCTGATATGGACCAAGCATCGTATGAGGCAGCTAAAGATGATTTTTTGGAAAGGCTTTTACCATAGCCAAAGATAGGCAAGCAATTGAAAGGGCGACAGTACTTCAAGCATCTAGTGGAAAGTGGATCGAGATGCGCCGCAATATGATTACGGCATCGTGGTTTGGAAAAGTGTGCAAACGGCGGCAAAATATCAGTTGCGCTCCATTAGTCAAAAATATACTGTTCCAGCAATCCTTATCAAATATTCCTTCAATTCAACACGGACAAAAACATGAATACAATGTCCTAAAGGAGCTTGCAGAACTAGAAAGCATTACCATAGAATTGTGTGGTCTTTTCATAGATGAAGAGTATACTTATATGGGTGCGACCCCAGATGGAATTTCTTCTGAAGACACCGTGATTGAAATTAAATGTCCTTTCGCAGCACGCAGCATGCTCATATATGAAGCAGTAAAATCCAAATAAATTACCTTTTGGAAACTTAACAAAAATGGAGAAATGCTGGTAATACATCCCACGATTGGTTTTACCAGGTTCAGGGCCAATTACATGTAACAAAAAAAGATATTTGTATGTTTGTTGTATGGACTGAACTCGGAATAAAAATCGAAAAAATTTTAAGGGATGACGAATTTTGGCAAACTAATATGGTTGAACAGCTGAAACGCTTTTACAATTGATCCTCGACATAATCGCTGCATGCCTATTAGAAATCCTGAGTATCTAGAAAAGTGCATAATAGCGAAAAGAAATAAAGTAAAATTGGTTTCAGCTAAAACCAAAACATGTAAAAAGGAATTGTTTCGAAGAAATCAATAACATTTTATTTCATTGAAGTGTCTTAAGAAGAAATTTCATTTATATTCCTAATGAATGTAGTCCACATTTTTAGAAATAGGGAAAAGGAGGGTTGGAAAGTTCCTGGCTATTCAGATCTAGTCACTAAACAACTAAAGAAACAAACTACCATAAAAAATTGAAAATTAATAGTATTATTACTTCAATAGAAGAGAGTCCAAATATAATTACTAATCATATAAATTACTTCTTCAGTGACATTGGTCCAAGCTTCGCTAATAATTTGTGCAGTGCTAATAAAACTATTGAGATGTGTCTTGTGAATGATTTTAAATCTGAACTTCACGTTACAGGGGACAATTTTTATTTTAAACCAACTTGCATTTCTGAAGTCACAAATGTGATAAATTATTTAAAAATGTCTTTCTCGTGCGGTATTGATTCTTTAAGTGGTATGGTGTATAAAATGCATGTATCCGAATTAGCTGGTCTCATATCTCACCTTGTAAATACAGGGTTTTCCAATAAGAGGTATAATTTTGATATTTAATCGTAAAATATCAATGGTTTCGTTGCTTGTGTGGCACGTGGCGCCGTTTTGTTGAAAGTAAACGTTGTCCAGATCAATACCATCCAATTCCGGCCATAAAACATCATTCATGTTTTTTTGATAGCGCAATCTATTCACAGTAACTGTCACTCCAGCCTCATTTTCAAAAAAGTAAGGTCCAATGACTCCACCGGACCATAAACCGCACCAAACAGTCACACGTTGAGGATAAAGAGGCTTTTCAACAATAACTCTTGGGTTTTCCGAGCCCCAGATGCGACAATTTTGCTTGTTGACGAAACCACCGAGGTGGAAATGGGCCTCATCACTCAAAATGATTTGCATTTGATTCACTCAAGTGAATTTTAATGATTTCAATGCGTTGTTGAAGCGTGTATCGTTCCATTTTTATTAATGGCGTAGTTTCTATTTGTCAAATGTCAAAAAATGACAGCTTCAAAAGTAACATCTACCGAAATAGCGGGCTATTCAAAATAACACCTCTTATTGGAATACACTGTATTAGCCTGGAGAGTGGAATGTTCCCTTCTCATTGTAAAAAAGCTAAAGTAATTCCCCTTTTTAACGTTGGAGATTGTCTAGATGTTAATAATTACAGACATATATCCTTAAAAGTGATGCAGTGTTGGGGTTATTGTCCAAAGTCAAAGTCAAACATGAATACAATGTCCTGAAGGAGCTTGCAGAACTAGAAAGCATTACCATAGAAAAGTGTGGTCTTTTCATACATGAAGAGTATCCGTATATGGGTGCGACACCAGATGGAATTTTTTCTGAATACACCGTGATTGAAATTAAATGTCCTTTTGCAGCACGCATCATGCTCATATATAAAGCAGTAAAATCCAAAAAAATTTCGTTAGCAAAAATGGAGAAATTCTGGTAAATACAAATTATAATTATTCCCTCAGGGGTACCGCAAGGCTCCTATCTAGGGCCTCTCTTGTTTATTTTATACATAAACGACATGAACCGTGTTAATAGTAATTGTTGTTTCCTATTTTACGCTGATGACATGAAATTATATAAATCTATTAGCTCCATAGATGATTGCGACCAATTACAAGAAGACCTTGGTAAAATTGAGGAATATTGCAAAAACAATCAACTATATCTAAACATAGATAAATGTAATGTTATTACTTTTTCACGAAAAAAACATTCAATTTATTATACTTACAAACTAAACCATGTACCCCTACAACGAGTAGAAACAATAAAAGATCTTGGAGTAATACTAGATTCTAAAATGTTATTTAGGGATCATATTAAAAATATTCTAAAAAAGCTTATAAGCAATTGGGTTTCATTATTCGCATTACAAAGCCTTTTACGGTAGCACATACCCTAATTCTGTTGTATATGTCATATGTACGGTCACAACTAGAATTCACCTAAGTAATTTGGAATCCTCAATATCAAACATATATTGATCGCATTGAAAATATTCAGAACAAATTTATGAAACACCTATCGTATCGTTTTAGTGACCATCGATTTGTCCCTGTCACTTTATATAAACGCAGAAAAATCTCTGATGCATTATTCTTACACAAAATCGTGAACTGTCTTGTTGATTCATCATATCTGTTAGAAAGGATTGCATTTCGTTGCCCCAAACAAAACACCAGATCGAACGATTTATTTAAAATACCACATTGTAAATCCAAATACGCGCAAAACTCTGTAATAGTACGTATCTGTGAAACTCACAATGCCTCTAGAGATGTAGACATTTTCAACCATAACTTGATATCATATAAAATTCAGCTTAATAAATTAATAACTTAAAATACTTTTATTTTATTCGATTTTTTTGTTGTGAAAATTACATTATTATCACCCGTAGTGAATAGTATAGCTATGCGAAAAGTTGTATTTTTTCTATTTGTTTTTAATTTTATGTAGGTAAGAAATACTAAATCAACATTTAAATCAATGGAACTTAATTGGTCTAGAATATATGAATGTTTATTGTTATATTTTTTTACTGTACGACTATTTGCTTCCTAAATAAAAAAAAAATTTAAAAATACATCTCACGATTGGTTTTACCAGGTTCAGGGCCAATTATGTAACAAAAAAATCTATTTGTATGTTTGCTGTATGGACTGAACTCGGAATAAAATACGAAAAAATTTTACGGGATGACGAATTTCGGCAGACTAATATGGTTGAACAGCTGAATCGCTTTTACAATTTTTGCATGCTACCCGAATTAATTGATCCTGGACATAATCGCTGCATGCCAATTAGAAATCCTGAGTAATTCAAAGTGCATAATACCGAAAAGAAGTAAAGTAAAATTGGTTTCAGCTAAAACCAAAACATGTGAGAAGGAATTGTTAAGAAGAGATCAATAACATTTTCATTGAAGTGACTTCAAAAGAAATTTCATTTATATTCCTTATGTATGTGGTCTACATTTTTAGAGATAGGGAAAAGGAGGGTTGGAAAGTTCCTGGCTATTCAGATCTAGTCACTAAACATATCTACGCCGTTTTCAAGCAACTTTCAATCCTGAATTATGGTCTCTCACCGGGGTGATACTGAACGTATCTTCCACTTTTGAACGAGGTACAGATTCATTATATGTAACTATATAAAATTTATTTTAATTCTATAATATGACATACTTATATAAATTAAATTAAATTTGTTTTGTCCTCGCCGGCTTTTGAACCCGTGACCTCAAATTAAACTATAAAATTTAGTATTAACAGTGCCCCGCCGCACTGCGAAACCAGGCTGGAACAAAGGGAAGCCTTTTGTAACTCTTTATAATTGTATTTATCAAAAAGAAAAATCCAAATAAAACGTTATATTAAATGTTGTTACTGAGAACCTCCTCCACGAATCATGCTATTGTAATATTGCTTTACATTCTAAAATATATTTTAACATAATTTTCATAATCACAATATCTTTAATTGATAATAATTTGTTTTGCTATGTGCGTGTCTTGTATTGAATGGAACGCACCGGCCAGCTGCAGGCGCAGCGAGTTGGATATTCGAATTCGCGCTGGAAACATTTAATAGCGAGGGCCGTTAATATAATAAAGAGCAAACTGAAGTGTATTCAGCCTTTTTAAGGCATTCAAAGAGGTAAAAGTCGATTTCTATTGAGGAATCGTGACGCAAAATGGTTGGCAGAAGACAACATGGTTAGAATATTTTACAATGTTCTTCAATCTAAAATTTGTCCAAACGACAAAAAGCTTTGCACATATTCAGCACTGTGTTAGCAGGAACAGTTAAAATTATCAAGACACATATTTTATCGAAGAAAGTTGATTTCAAAAGTACATTTTCGTAGAAATGTACGTTTGATTCATTGTCAGTTATTTCTCCAGTATCTGTTCAGCTACGGACTCGCAATTTTCTCCTTGAGATTTGGATTAATTAATTTTCCAATTAATTTCCAAATCAACTTCCATTTCTTCATTACTATCATTATTAATAATAACGAGGTCAAGAGTTTCGTTTGTGCTATTGTCGTCGTATGTTTTGCTGTCTTCACATTAGGTTTTGTTTACGAATTCGTTGAAAGAAGACTACTTGTCGAACAATCTCTTTTCTTAGATTTGCCAATATTATCTTCTTTTTTCTTACTTACAGTTCGCTTAAAACTATACAAAGCAAAAACTTAACAACACAAAAACAAAATCCTAATGACCTTGCAATTTCTTTAAGTTTTCGTGGCACGTATCAATTTTACTATGTGGGCTATCTTTAGGCTATTTTGTGTTAATTTTTAATAGCCAGTTGCATTTTTTACACGAGGATTAAGTTTTAATTTCAGTTATTTTAATTTTTTACAAATAACTGACCATCACGCCGCTTACTCGCGGGGGTGGGCAGAGAGGATTGACCGCCCCACAATTCTGTGTTAGTGCACACACCTTGCTCGTCTCGTCTCTAATCCATACTACTCTGTAGACACACGGGGCCTAATATCATAATTTTAAATCAAATGGATATCGCTATTCTACCGAATAGAACTAACGAAAACAGATAAATATCAAAATACATATACATTCAGCTGAAAATGAAGCAGAACTCGAGCAGATGGATACGCATAAGCACTTTTTATGTGGTTCTCGAATAAAATTAAATGTATTAAATTTAATTATTTTCAATATTATGTAAATTATGGCAACTGTACAATAAAACGAACTGGATGTTTTTCTCTGACCAATCGACTACCGAAGAAGTGTATTTTCTTTTCTTATGTCACGTTCACAAATACTATGATATTTCACTTTGCTCATACGGAAGTAGATGAAAAATCGTTAAGTTAAAGGTTCTCGTTGCTTTAGAAGAGCAATTTCCCTATTGCAGGTGTGCTAGCCCCAGAATTGACAAAAACGTTCCACATGCAACAATGTCTGATGAATCCATCGTTTCAATATTTATTTAAATACATAATACAATATGACTTTTATAAGATGTAGGAAGAATATACTCTAGGTTTACAGTTGACATATATTATGCAAGCTACAGCGGCATTGTCACTTCTATGGACGTATTATATTCTATTCCTATTCCAATTATAAACGACAATCTAAAATATTACGTATTACGGCACCGGCCTATTCGCTAATTCCTATTAAAAACGGGCCTTGAAACGTCGCGCGCCCGCACGCTTGTTTTGGGGCAATTCTGACTGATTCAGTTCTAATGTGGATCAAGAGAGTCAATTTTTTTGTCATTTTCGCTGTTTTGTTTTCACTTTTAAATTTTCATTCTTTTCGAAATCATTTCTTTATATGCGACTTTAGCAAAATAAATAAATATAATGATAGATTGAGTAGAATAATGTCTATGACTTCATTATTGTTGTCTATGCATAAATATATTTTTTGACGTATGCTTCCTTTACTGCTAGTGATTTCATCCTGTTTTAAATCTCTTTACATCGATATACATTATGTTCCTTAAGCTATTCAGCCCACGCAGATAAATTTATAATCCCATTCTTGTGATTGTTGTTGGTAAGTACTGATGCTTATATTCGTTATTAATTTTGGTAGCGCCCGTTATTTCAAATCAAACTGAGCGACCACTGTCCTTTAATTTGTGCTATGGAATACTCAAATTTACAATTGCGCTGTCTCTAACGCAACTTATCTTAACTTACGCCAATCGAAACCTATTTTAGGAAGTCCAATGGAGTTTTTTTTGAAGAACTTTACTATCAATTCTTAACTATCAATTAGACGTCTACCATTTTACAAGAATTTCAAATATCGATAACCAATATTCTGATAAAAATGTAATGGCGGACGCAATGAAATGTTGGCTGGTTTAACTTTAGGTATGGATATAGTATATAATGAGTTATCCGAAGATTGTCGACAATTTTCTCAACCGATTTCAAATGTTGACTTCAAGGTCAACATAGTCACAGTTCTTATATCCTTATTTCCAAATATGCGTTTTGCATACGATTTCATTGTTTTGACAGAATATTCTGAACACACTCAAACAATAGTTCCGTTAAAACTATGTTATTTTTCAGGTTTATTTCATTGGGCTTGTACTAATTATCAAATTCTTCCACAGCATTGCCATGGATCTAGAAAAACCGGATACAGTTTCCATAAAGACGGAACCAGGGCCCCAAGAAGAAGGCGGAGGGGAAATACCGTATACGGAAATGGATTTTGACGTCCCAGATGTAAAGATGGAATGTTGGAATAGTGCGCAGACTTCTCGGACTGCCAGTTAGTTGCATAGCATATGTAAAAAAAATGATTTTCGCAATCCCAGTTCGTTTTGAATCGCCATGCAGGCAGGACATATGCTTGTTCACAACGTCCTCTCTTACCGTACATACATATATTTGGCATTTTCGTATAAAATGTGTCCTTGCCGGAAACAGCCAAACTACATCACGCTTTCAACTTGATGAATTGTTTTTGTGATTTCCGCACTAAAGTCAATACTGCTCCCCACCATGTGGAGAGTATTTGTGATGCTGATGGTAGAATGGATGGAAGGAGGTAGAGAAGTGGAACCTGAGAAGCAACTGGCTTTTCAGATGTGGTCACTTAACACGGCCACGTTTCATTTGAGAATTGTATTCATAGGAATATATCTATAAAGATTTTGAATATATTTGGAGTTATATTTTATCCGTTTTTTATGTGTGTTAAACCAGGAGATACTGAGCGTATCTCAAGAAAGTTAAAAGTGGGATTAACTAGGCGGAAGGTGCTCAAAAGCAACCGGTTTTCCCTTCTTGAAGCATCGGTTCCTGTAGCAGACATCTTGGGTCATTCATATTTCTTAAATTTACTTTAAATTCTCTTATCCAAATTCACGCTTGTACATTGTTAATCGATTCTACCTTCAATCTTAAAAAAAACCTTATATTTTAATTCGATGTTCAACATACTTATTATTTTCCTAGGCAGCTTCAATGTGGAGAGTGATACCATCAAGGCAGAACTAGGACCCCGAGAAGAAGATGAAGAGAGATTTCCTTACATGGAAATCGACATATACCTGCCAGATGTTAAAAAGGACTGCTTAGAAAACTTTGAAAGAATTACCCATACACCAGGTAAAACCGATGTAAAACCACAGACTCAAAGTGGAGAAAAAACTTTTTCGTGTTGTTTGTGCAGTGCTTCATTTTCTCAAAAGAGCAGTCTGACGAGCCACATGCTGACTCACACTGGAGAAAAACCTTTTTCATGTTCCGAGTGCAACTATTCGTCTACTATAAAGATAAACTTGACGGTACACATGCGAATTCACAGTGGAGAAAAACCTTTTTCATGTTCCGAGTGCAGCTATTCATGTACTCGAAAGATCAACCTGATGCACCACATACTGATTCACACTGGAGAAAAACTTTTTTCATGTTCCAAGTGCAGCTATTCATATACTCAAAAGATTAACCTGATGAACCACATGCTGATTCACACTGGAGAAAAACCTGTTGCGTGTACTTTGTGCAACAATTCATTTACTCATAAAGGCAATCTGACCAGGCACATGCTGACTCACAGTGGAGTAAAACCTTTTTCATGTTCCGAGTGCAGCTATTCATGCACTCAAAAGAGCAGCCTGACGAACCACATGCTGATTCACACTGGAGAAAAACCTTTTAAATGCTCAGAGTGCAACTTTTCGTGTACTTTCAAGGGAAATTTAACGGTACACATGCGAACTCACAGAGGAGAAAAACCTTTTTCATGTTCCGAGTGCAACTATTCGTGTACTATAAAGGGAAACTTGACGGTACACATGCGAATTCATAGTGGAGAAAAACCTTTTTCATGTTCCGAGTGCAGCTATTCATGTACTCAAAAGAGCAGCCTGACGAACCACATGCTGATTCACACTGGAGAAAAACCTTTTGCGTGTTCTTTGTGCAACAATACATTTACCCAAAAGAGAAATCTGTCCAGCCACATGCTGACTCACACTACAGAAAAACCTTTTTCGTGTTCTTTGTGCAATTATTCATGTACTATAAAGGGAAACTTGACGGTACACATGCGATCTCACACTGGAGAAAAACCTTTTGCGTGTTCTTTGTGCAACAATACATTTACCCAAAAGAGAAATCTGTCCTGCCACATGCTGACTCACACTGGAGAAAAACCTTTTTCATGTTCTTTGTGCAATTATTCATGTACTATAAAGGGAAACTTGACGGTACACATGCGATCTCACACTGGAGAAAAACCTTTTTCATGTTCTGAGTGCAACTATTCGTGTACTGTAAAGGGAAACTTGACGGTACACATGCGAACACACAGTGGAGAAAAACCCTTTTAATGTTCCGTGTGTAATTATTAATTTTCTGAAAGTGGCAGGCTAAAGAGACATATGCTGATTGACAGTGTCGAAAAACCTTTTTCATGTTCTTTGTGCAATTATTCATGTACTATAAAGTGAAACTTGACGGTATACATGCGATCTCACAGTGGAGAAAAACCTTATTCATGTTCCTTATGAAACTATTCATTTCCTCAAAAGAGAAGTCTGACCAGCCACATGCTGGTTCACACTGGAGAAAAACCTTTTAAATGCTCAGAGTGCAACTATTCGTGTACTTTAAAGGGAAGTTTGACGGTACACATGCGAACTCACAGTGCTCAAAAACCTTTTTCGTGTTCTTTGTGCAACGCTTCATTTTCTCAAAAGAGCAGTCTGACGAGCCACATGCTGACTCACGCTGGAGAAAAACCTTTTTCATGTTCCGATTGCAAATATTTATATTCTCGAAAGCAGTATCTGAAGAACCACATCTTGACTCACCACACTTAATATCAGTAAAACAAAATATTTGACATTTTATAAACATCCAGTAGAGATTGGACGGATAGCTTTATTCCCAAATTATTTAAATTCTCAGCAAACGATGGTATGAAGAACGTAATCAAGTTTTATCATGACTATCTACTACTTTAACACACTTTAAAAACGTCAAATATCTTTAGTAGAATATAATTTGACTGTAACCAAATTTTCCCAATACGGAATCGGTAATATAGATATATACCTAGGTATGTAGATCGTTTGAGAAATTACTTCTTAAAGATTGGGATAATCAAGGGTATTTTCCATTAGTCGCCCTAAAACTGGATTACAGGACGTTTCCCGATAAACTTTTAGTGAATCCGTAATCGTGACTATATTTTGGTTTCTCGTTATAGTATAACATCCGTGGTTTTTGATTTGTTCGCTTATTTCTTCTAAGCTATCCATCGAAGTTTGATAGGATTTTCACTAACATGTAGAGTATTTCTTACGGAAGTATATGTTATATACGTACACGGATATTACATTTATTTCTTTGTACGTATACGTACATAGATATTGTATTTATTGAAAGTAGAGAAAAGTTGATGAACGCCGGGTACACGTCAGCTAGTTATAATTATAAATATATTTCCAAAAATAAGTAACCGATCAAGATCGCGTGGCAACTTAGAAATCCCTACATATAAATTTTTTTAATGCACTCCCATATAAAATCAAATCTGAAAAAAATTATAAAGCCTTTAAATTACAAATAAAACAACTTCTTGATCAACCGAATAATAATTATAAGTTGTAATTTAATTTTTTATGTATCTTTTAATTACAGGTACATATTAGTAGTAATTGATCAAATACAAATTTTAACCGGGCGTACTTAGTATGTAATTAACTATTTATTTGTATCATTAATTAAGAAGAAAAAAAGTAGAAAGGTAACGAAATATTATATCAGCATTCGAACCACCAACAGCTTATTGTCGCCATTTATTATGTTCCTTTGCTTGCAATATTATCAGCTCCGTTTACTTTCTTTCTTTTCTTTACCCAATGTATAAGAAAAAAAAAATAAAAAAAATAAATAAATAAAGTAAATTTATTGAGTCAGTCTATGATTTGACTCAATAGCCGTTTTTGACAGCACCGTAAATAATATCAATATAGTGTCAATAAAACAACCTAATAACATAACCCGCTTAAAAAAAACCAATATATAGTGATACGCTAGACAAAGTGGCAGTATTTGTGACGGTGACAGTGAAATTAATTATTTGTAAATTGAAGTGCAAAAAGAGTATTGTCATTGTAACCCAAATTCATCTTTGGTGAAAACATACAATAGCCATAGACAACACAAAACTATTTCGCCATAGACAATTTACATAAATTAATATATACTTAGGGGCATTTTTGTTCCAACATTAATAAAAATATAATTAATAAACCAAAAAAAAAAAAAAAAAAAGAAATAGAAAATGGCAAATACAAGAGGAAAGGGAGTTATAACGGAAACCGAAGAAAAATTTAAAATTGATAAAATTATACAGATTATTGAAAAAAAATTTGAATCCATGAAAAAAGAAATTATATCAAAAATTGAAAAACAAACCCAGGACACTCAAAAAAGCATTGATTTTATGAGTAGACAGTACGATGAACTAATAAAAAAACTAGAAATAACAATTCTACAAAATAAAAAAATTGAAAATGATTTTGAAAACATAAAAAAGGAACACCAGGAAAAGAATATCATTATTAAACAACTTGAAATAAAAATTTCAGACCTCGAATACAAATCTCGGTCTAATTTCTTAGAAATAGCGGGCATTCCCCAAAAAAATGGAGAGCAACAGATGGAGATAGTAAAAAGAGTTGCGGCGGCGGCAGGAATGGAAATCCAGCACAATGATATAATTGATATAAAAAGAACACATGATAGAAGGAACAATGCGCCACCGAAACTGCTAGTGGAATTTGCAGAAAAAAAGACAAGAGACAATCTTCTTTCTAAAAGGAAAAATATTAATTATGCAGCTATAAAAGATATCTCCACCGAACCAATCTATATTGCAGAGGAATTGAGCCCATATCAAAGGGAACTGCTCTGGAAAACGAAAAAATCTGCCAATGAAAAAATGTACTCCTACGTTTGGTTCAAAGATGGAAAAATAATGACGCGAAGAATGCCAACCGAAAAAATAATTTATATAAAACATGTAGATGATATAAAAAATATTGTATAACAAAAGGGCACAAAAACGATTACAAAAAAAATATAAAAATGACTGACATTATATTAACCTCGGAACCAAATGATCTATCGAATTTAAATAACAACTCTTTCAATATACTACACAAAAACATAAGAAGCATAAGAAAAAATTTTGATGAATTGCAAATTTTATTGAAATATTTAAAAGTTAATTTTCAAATAATAATACTTACTGAATGTTGGATAAATCATAAATACATGAAATTGGAAACTGCTGGATATACAACCTACTCAAGTTTGAATAACAAAAAACAAAACGATGGTATAATTATATACATTAAAAACGAAATAAAAGCCGAAGTTGAAGAAATTATTATCACAAATGCCAATTGTTTAAAAATTAAAATCAGTAAAGAAAAAGCTATATTAGCAATCTATCGATCGCCCTCAACAAGAAACATCGACCCATTCCTTAAAAACGTAGACGAGGAACTCTACCTTCTTAAAGAAACGAAAAACATATTTATTATTGGAGATGTAAATATAAATATTTTAGAAAATGGACACCCTAAGCGAATTCAATATCTGCAGATGCTAGCATCCCATGGACTGGAAAGCTTAATAAATGTTCCTACTCGAAAAGTGGACAACAGTGAAAGTTGCATAGACCATATAATGAGTAAAACAAAAGACATTACTCAAACTGTTGTATTTAATTCAACTATAACCGATCATTATACAACTATGCTTTCAATAAAAATAAACAAGTCAAATAAAATGAAGAAAAAACCATTAACAACAGAAAAAACAGAAATCAACTGGAATATCATTAAACATAATCTACAATGTACCGATTGGAAAAAACTGCAAAGTATGAACAATACAAATGATGCATGGAATTATTTCATAGAACTTCTTCAGAATAATATACTATCTAATACCACAAAAATTACTAAGAAAATCTCACACAAAAATGTACATATTAAACCATGGATTACACAGAATGTTATAAACTGCATAAGAAAAAGAGACGAGTTACACAAGAAACTTAAAAAAATTCCATACGATATACACATGTTAAGATACTACGAAAGATACAGAAACATTTGCAAAAAAGTTATTATGTGTACAAAAGAAACCTACTATAAGAAAAAAATTGTAGATTGTAAACAAAATCCCAGGAAAATGTGGCAAATAATAAATGAAATAACCAGTTCTAAATCTGCCAACGTTACATCAATTGACGTGCTGAATATAAACAATGTTCCCAGGACATACGCTGATAATCCTGACCAAATACTTGAATACGTCAATAATTTTTTCATAAATATAGGATCAAATCTAGCAAAGCAAGTTACAAAATGTAATGAAGATGTACAAATAAACGAACCACCTGGGCAAGGAAATCAGCTCAATTTTAAACAAATTACAGCTGACGATATCAAAAACACAATTTCTTCTTTAAAATCAAATATTTCTTCGGGGGAGGACACAATCTCAACCAACGCAATAAAATATCTCTATAAAGAACTTATCGAACCACTTACATACTTAGTCAACATGTCTATAACGAATAGCATATTCCCTACAGCCCTCAAAAAAGCGATTGTTATACCAATATTTAAACAAGGATGTAAAAATGACATAAACAATTACCGACCAATAAGCCTACTAAATGCATTTTCAAAAATATTGGAAAGAATACTAAAAAAACAACTCTTATCCTACTTAGAAGACAATAAAAAATTATCAAAAACTCACTATGGATTTAGGGAGAACTTAAGTACTAGTGACGCCATAGAAAAAATTACCGATATGATCACTAAAAGTTTAGACAGTGGAGAAAAAACTTTGGCAATCTTCATGGACTTACAAAAGGCTTTTGACACAATAGATCACAAAATACTTTTTTCAAAACTTTCAAAAATTGGTATGTCATGTACAACACTAAACTTACTAAAAAGCTATATGACGGAGCGTACACAGAGCGTCCAAATTAACAAGAGAAAAATCAAACCTCTCCTAATCAACCATGGAGTACCACAAGGAAGCGTACTAGGTCCGATATTATTTTTAATATACATTAATGATATCTGTAACCTAGAAACAAGAGGAAAAATCATTAGTTTTGCTGATGACACAGTAATTTTATTTAAAGAAAAAGATTGGATAAATACCTACAAAGAAGCTGAACACGGACTTGGTCTCCTGCAAAACTGGCTTAAAAGAAACTCCCTGACGCTTAATGTCAATAAAACAAAATATCTGACATTTTCTAAAACAGCCAGAGGGCAGCCGTCAGAGGACCTTAATCTCAAATTACATTCATGCCAAGAAATTTATCAAAAAAATCAAGGCTTATCATGCCTCTGTCCCACTATAGCACACTCCAAAAGCATCAAATATCTTGGAATTGAAATTGATGATAATCTCCGTTGGAACTCACATATAGATGTAATTACAAAAAAACTAACCAGGTACATATACTTCTTTAGAAACATTCACAATATCCTCAATATAAACGATATTAAAAAAGTATACTATGCTTTGTGTCAATCACAAATAGAGTACGGAATAACTGGATGGGGGTCTGCCTTGAGCACTCACACAGAGCGGCTCAATATAGCACAAAAAGGAGTAATAAAGACTATACTGAAAGTTCCGCTTAGAACTCCGACAGAAGAAATATTCAAAAACTTCAATGTTTTCAATGTACAGAAACTATATTCAAAAAATATTTTATTTAAACTGAAAAAAAACATATCCGAATACTCCACTGCCCAACATAAATACACAACCAGGGCAAAAAGCGAAAATATCCTGATTACTCCCAGTTTGAACACATACTTTGGACAGAGAAATAATAAATTCCATGCTATAAAATTGTTCAATGCTCTACCAAATGAAACCAAAAAAATAAACGAAATGAGTATATTTAAAACAAAAGTCAAAACATGGCTAATAGATCATAGTAATAATCAACTTACAAACATTATGAAGACAATGTAAAGACAATTCAAAACTAAATACAAAAATTTAAGAAAAACTACAGGCCGCCTCAGAACAGGAAACCCTAGTGAGGAGGACTGTGAAAAAAATACAAAAAAGATACTTATATTATACTTTAAACCTACATAATGTACAAATTTTGCTATTGATATTAATTAAAAAAAAAATTAAAAAAAATGGCACTACTCCCAAACTCAAACACGAGAAACGTTTTTCTCTATTGAATTGGGTAGTTTCGTTAAAAAGAAAACATTTTTATTGAAATTAGTTTTTTAAGTATAGCATATTTATGTTTTTATATAAAAGAAATATATTTAAAAAAAAAATATTACATTGTGTTTTTTTTAATTCGGTTAGTCGATTCTGTTTCAATCTGTATTCTGAGTTTAGTACGATGGAATGCGAAGCTAATTCTTTCAGGAATTTCCAAAATAATTTTCAAGGTCTTTTGGGTTTTAATGAGTTGACTTTGATATATTGTCATTTGCACTTCCCCATTTGATAATTCCGTATTTTAAGAGCGATTGGCAAAGAGCATGTAGATTTCTCTTATGTCTTTTCACTGCGGGCATTCTGATGGTTTTGAAGAAATAACTTAGTTTTAAAATTTTATTATCTAAATAGTTTTTTTGTTATTGGGGTACTATGCCGTGTTGCGCTAACTCCTTATTTCGCCAACGTTTCGGACAGCATTGCACTGTCCATCATCATGGCAAATAAGTTATATGAGGTTTTTTTTTTTTGATTTTATGGATCCTTTCGTAATCCTCTAACTAGCTAGGGCTTATAACAATACCCTTTCATGTTTCTAGCTGACTAGTACTACGGCTCATTTAGCCTTATTACTATCACCATCTGATGGTTGTATTTTATTGACTGATTTTATGTTACATTAATGAGTTTTATGAGGAAAAATTCTTAACTGTATAAAAAACCTCATACAAATGACAAGAAAAAGAAAAACAATAGGTTCTGAGCTTTTTACTCTGTTTTACCTTTGTGATTTACTGAATGTAAATATGTAATTTTTTCATAATTTGGCTGCGTCCTTTTCGCTTCGGTGGTCTTGCACATCTACCTGCGGAGAGAAAATAGCATTTAGGATAAAAACATGTTGGAGAAAAACATTTTGTTATATTAAAAAGGATACTTTGCGCTAATAATCATCGTCCTCTTCTAATTCTTCACTGGCGCTGTCGTCATTCTCATGGAACTTCATGATGAGGTGTTTGGGCATCCTATGTTTGTAGTTGAAAGCGCTTTAATTAACAGATTATCCGGGTTCAGAGTGTTGTAGAATCGTGATGTGAGTTGGTATGCGTGCTCCTGTAATGAAGGTATATCTTCTCGTTCGTGTATTCTTTTGAGGTTTGTGTATCGTGGTGTGTTGTAGGCGATTTTTATGCATTTGTTTTGAGTAACTTGAAGTTTTTTAAATGTAATTTTTTATTTTTTTTTAATTTTCTAGATTCTTATATTCCATGAAGTGGTGAATCATTTAAATTTACTGAATTTAAAGTTAATGTTCTTTATACAAATAGAACGGCGTCATATGCGCCTCACATTTTTTACCTCATATGGGTTTATTTAAATATTACCTGGCTTTTATAGACTTGTATTTTCTCGGTAGGGAAAAAATTTGTGACCTAAAAACCCTACTAAAATTGCATGTATTATCCAGCATCAGCACCACCAGCGACCAACAGCGGCCATATACTACATACGTGTCTGTTTGTGTTGTGTTGGGATCGGGGGGGAAATTCGGCTGCGTCCTATTGTGGGAATCCTTCCGCATTTGCTCGATGGAGTAAGGGAAACCGCAGAAAACCTTACCCAGGAAGGAGCGGCCGAACGTCAACTTGAAACGTATGCGGCCTTCAGTAACATCGGTATATGATGTCCTGGATTTTTGAGGTGTGTGTGTGTGGGTCTGTTTTATGTTAATATATACTTATGGGTAGATAAAGAATAAACATACATATACATACAAATTATAAAATGTTATATAAATATAGTAAAAAATAATAAAATATATAAATATAATATATATATATATCTAAATTATCGATTCTAAGTACCTACAGTATTGGGAAAAAATTTTTACTATCAAATTATATTCTACTAAAGATATTAGACGTTTTTAAAGTGTGCTATAGTAGGACAGAGGCATGATAAAACTTGATTACGTTCTTTTTACGATCGATTGCTTGGAATTTAAATAATTTGAGAGTAAAGTCATTCGTCTGATCTCTTCGGGATGTCAAGGAAACGTCAAACATTTTGTTTAACTGATTTAAAGTGTAGTGGGTCAAAATTTGGTTCGTCAGATGCTGCTTTTGAGAACATGAATAGTTGCATTCGGAACATGAAAAACGTTTTTTTACAGTTTGAGCATGTGGCTCGTCAGACTTCTCTTTTGATAAAACGAATAGTTGCACAAAGTACATTGTAACGTCGATTGTCACCGCATGTATTAATCTTACCATATTCCGGTGAATTGATCGACCATAGCTGGCAGCAAACATGGGAATTGAAATGAACACTCGGAATATCAATTGAGATATAATAATATGTTGTATATTTAATTTAAACTTTAAATACAAGAGCAAGGACTCACATTTATAAAACAGGGGTGGTTGTCTATTTGAAAGCACAAACGTAATATGAACTTGGCCACGACATTTACTTGTAAAATTATATAAACTAAATATCTTAGAATAAGACATCACCAATGAGCGCCAGTCTAGAAACTATTCTAAACAAATTTATAAACATGGTGATATCTATAAAATTATGTGTCTATTTCATAAGGATTATTAAAATGTCTCACGTGCGTAAATAATCTCCCGACAATCAAGCAGCTCGCCCTCAGGTGTGTTCCCCACCGGCCTCGAAAACCAACTGACGAATTCTCTGGAACTCAATGCGCAGAACAAATTGTGAATCCTCCGAATGACAGCTGTAATTCAATGCCAACGCGTGTCTAGAAGTCATATTATGTGAGCGGACGGTTCCTACCGCTACAACATGAAAAAGGTTTTTCTCCGAAGTGAATCAGAATATGTCTTTTCTTTTGAGAAAATGAATAGTCGCACTCGGAACATGAAAAAGTTTTTTTCTCAAGTGTGAGTCAGCAAATGTCTCGTCAGTCTGCCCTTTTGAGAAAATGAATCGCTGCACTCAGAACATGAAAAAGGTTTTTCTCCACCGTGAGTTCGCATGTGCACCATCAAACTTACCTTAACGGTGGAAGAATAGTTGCACTCAGAGCATTTAAAAAGTTTCTCTCCGGTGTGAGTCAGCAAGTGTCTCTTCAGAACGCGACTTCGAGAACATGAATATTTGCACTCGGAACATGAAAAAGGTTTTTCTCCAGTGTGAGTCAGTATATGGCTCGTCAGACTGCTCTTTTGAGAACATGAATAGCTGCACTCGGAACATGAAAAGGGTTTTTCCCCATTGTGAGTTCGCATGTGTACCGTCAAATATCCCTTTAGAGTACACGAATAGTTGCACTCAGAGCATTTAAAAGGTTTTTCTCCAGTGTGAGTCAGCATGTGGCTTTTCAGATGGCTCTTTTGAGTAAATGAAGCATTGCACAAAGAACATGAAAAAGGTTTTTCTCCAGTGTGAATCAGCATGTGGCTGGTCAGACTTCCCCTTTGAGTAAATGAATTGTTGCACAAAGAACACGAAAAAGGTTTTTCTCCAGTGTGAATCAGCATATGGCTGGTCAGACTTCCCTTTTGAGTAAATGATTTGTTGCACAAAGAACACGAAAAGGGTTTTTCTCTACTGTGAGACAGCACGTGGTTCGTCATTTCGCTTTTATGAGAACATAAATAATTGCACTCGGAACATGAAAAAGGTTTTTTTCGACTGTGAGTCATCACGTGGCTAGTCAATTGTGTCTTTCGAGAACATGAATAGTTGCACTTGAAACACGAAAAGATTTTTTTTCCACTGTGAGTTCGCATGTGTACCGTCAAATTTTCCTTCGTAGTAGA
>JAIUSX010000655.1:0-15000 GCA_026573805.1 Hesperophylax magnus
ATAACATAACATAATATAACAAAACATAACATTACGGAACTGTCCAAAGGGACAGGGGTACTGTCCGGACGGACAGAGGAACTGTCCGAACGGACTGAAGAAATGTCCGAAATGACTGAGGAAATGTCCGAAGGGACAGAGGAACTGTCCGATGGGACAGGGAATTTGTCCAAAGGGACAGGAGTATTGTCCAAAGGGACAGAGGAAATGTCCGAACGGACATTTCTACTGTCCGTTCGGACAGTTCCTCTGTCCGTTCGGACAGTTCCTCTGTCCGTTCGGACAGTTCCTCTGTCCCTTCGGACATTTCCTCAGTCATTTCGGACATTTCTTCAGTCCGTTCGGACAGTTCCTCTGTCCGACCGGACAGTGCCTCTGTCCGTTCGGACAGTGCCTCTGTCCGTTCGGACAGTTCCTCTGTCCGTTCGGACAGTTCCTCACATAACATAACATAACATTACATAACATAACATAACATAACATAACATAACATAACAAAACATAACATCACATAACATAACATAACATTACATAACATAACATAACATAACATAACATAACATAAAATAAAATAACATAACATAACATAAAATTACATAAAAAAACATAACATAACATAACAAAACATAACATAACATAACATAACATAACATAACATAA
Source organism: Hesperophylax magnus (assembly GCA_026573805.1). NCBI lineage: Eukaryota > Metazoa > Arthropoda > Insecta > Trichoptera > Limnephilidae > Hesperophylax > Hesperophylax magnus. Next base: position 661 of record JAIUSX010000655.1, read on the forward strand.
CATTACGGAACTGTCCAAAGGGACAGGGGTACTGTCCGAACGGACAGAGGAAATGTCCGAACGGACAGAGGAACTGTCCGAACGGACAGAGGAACTGTCCGAACGGACAGAGGAACTGTCCGAACGGACAGAGGAAATGTCCGAACGGACAGAGGAACTGTCCGAACGGACAGAGGAACTGTCCGAACGGACAGAGGAACTGTCCGAACGGACAGTAGAAATGTCCGTTCGGACATTTCCTCTGTCCCTTTGGACAATACTCCTGTCCCTTTGGACAAATTCCCTGTCCCATCGGACAGTTCCTCTGTCCCTTCGGACATTTCCTCAGTCATTTCGGACATTTCTTCAGTCCGTTCGGACAGTTCCTCTGTCCGTCCGGACAGTGCCTCTGTCCGTTCGGACAGTTCCTCTGTCCGTTCGGACATTTCCTCACATAACATAACATAACATTACATAACATAACATAACATAACATAACAAAACATAACATCACATAACATAACATAACATAACATAACATAACATAACATAACAAAACATAACATAACATAACATAACATAACATAACATAATATAACAAAACATAACATTACGGAACTGTCCAAAGGGACAGGGGTACTGTCCGAACGGACAGAGGAACTGTCCGAACGGACAGAGGAACTGTCCGAACGGACAGAGGAAATGTCCGAACGGACAGAGGAACTGTCCGAACGGACAGAAAAACTGTCCGAACGGACAGAAGAAATGTCCGTTCGGACATTTCCTCTGTCCCTTTGGACAATACCCCTGTCCCTTTGGACAAATTCCCTGTCCCATCGGACAGTTCCTCTGTCCCTTCGGACATTTCCTCAGTCATTTCGGACATTTCTTCAGTCCGTTCGGACAGTTCCTCTGTCCGTCCGGACAGTGCCTCTGTCCGTTCGGACAGTTCCTCTGTCCGTTCGGACAATTCCTCTGTCCTTTTGGACAGTACCCCTGTCCCTTTGGAAAGTTCCGTAATGTTATGTTTTGTTATGTTATGTTATGTTTTGTTATGTTGTGTTTTATTATGTTGTATTGTATAATGTTTTGTTATGTTATGTTATGTTGTGTTATGTAATTTAATGTACCGTTATGTTATGTTATGTAATGTAATACCATAACAAAACATGACATAACATAACATAACATAACATAACATAACATAACATAACATAAAAAAATAACATTCATTCATAACGTTCGTCACATAACATTATGTAATGTTACATAACATTCCATTCCATAACATTACATAACAAAACATAACATAACATATCAAATCGAAACATAACAAAACAAAACATATCATCACACAACCAACACAACATAACAAAACAAAACATAACATAACATAACATAACATAACATAACATAACATAACATAACATAACATACCATAACATAACATAACATAACATAACATAACATTACGGAACTGTCCAAAGGGACAGGGGTACTGTCCGAACGGACAGAGGAAATGTCCGAACGGACAGAGGAACTGTCCGAACGGACAGAGGAACTGTCCGAACGGACAGAGGAACTGTCCGAACGGACAGAGGAAATGTCCGAACGGACAGAGGAACTGTCCGAACGGACAGAGGAACTGTCCGAACGGACAGAGGAACTGTCCGAACGGACAGAAGAAATGTCCGTTCGGACATTTCCTCTGTCCCTTTGGACAATACCCCTGTCCCTTTGGACAAATTCCCTGTCCCATCGGACAGTTCCTCTGTCCCTTCGGACATTTCCTCAGTCATTTCGGACATTTCTTCAGTCCGTTCGGACAGTTCCTCTGTCCGTCCGGACAGTGCCTCTGTCCGTTCGGACAGTTCCTCTGTCCGTTCGGACAGTTCCTCACATACCATAACATAACATTACATAACATAACATAACATAACATAACAAAACATAACATCACATAACATAACTTAACATAACATAACATAACATAACATAACATAACATAACATAACATAACATAAAATAAAATAACATAACATAACATAAAATTACATAAAAAAACATAACATAACATAACAAAACATAACATAACATAACATAACATAACATAACATAATATAACATAACATAACATAACATAACATAACATAACATAACATAACATAACATAACATAACATAACATAACATAACATAACATAACATAACATAACATAACATAACATAACATAACATAACATAACATAACATAACATAACATAACATAACATAACATAACATAACATAACATAACATAACATAACATAACATAACATAACATTACATTACATAAAATAACATAAGATAACATAACAAAACAAAACATAACATAACATAACATAATATAACAAAACATAACGTTACGGAACTGTCCAAAGGGACAGGGGTACTGTCCGAACGGACAGAGGAACTGTCCGAACGGACAGAGGAACTGTCCGAACGGACAGAGGATATGTCCGAACGGACAGAGGAACTGTCCGAACGGACAGTTCCTCACATAACATAACATAACATTACATAACATAACATAACATAACATAACATAACATAACATAACAAAACATAACATCACATAACATAACATAACATTACATAACATAACATAACATAACATAACATAACATAAAATAAAATAACATAACATAACATAAAATTACATAAAAAAACATAACATAACATAACAAAACATAACATAACATAACATAACATAACATAACATTACGGAACTGTCCAAAGGGACAGGGGTACTGTCCGAACGGACAGAGGAAATGTCCGAACGGACAGAGGAACTGTCCGAACGGACAGAGGAACTGTCCGAACGGACAGAGGAACTGTCCGAACGGACAGAGGAAATGTCCGAACGGACAGAGGAACTGTCCGAACGGACAGAGGAACTGTCCGAACGGACAGAGGAACTGTCCGAACGGACAGTAGAAATGTCCGTTCGGACATTTCCTCTGTCCCTTTGGACAATACTCCTGTCCCTTTGGACAAATTCCCTGTCCCATCGGACAGTTCCTCTGTCCCTTCGGACATTTCCTCAGTCATTTCGGACATTTCTTCAGTCCGTTCGGACAGTTCCTCTGTCCGTCCGGACAGTGCCTCTGTCCGTTCGGACAGTTCCTCTGTCCGTTCGGACATTTCCTCACATAACATAACATAACATTACATAACATAACATAACATAACATAACAAAACATAACATCACATAACATAACATAACATAACATAACATAACATAACAAAACATAACATAACATAACATAACATAACATAACATAACATAACATAATATAACAAAACATAACATTACGGAACTGTCCAAAGGGACAGGGGTACTGTCCGAACGGACAGAGGAACTGTCCGAACGGACAGAGGAACTGTCCGAACGGACAGAGGATATGTCCGAACGGACAGAGGAACTGTCCGAACGGACAGTTCCTCACATAACATAACATAACATTACATAACATAACATAACATAACATAACATAACAAAACATAACATCACATAACATTACATAACATAACATAACATAACATAACAAAACATAACATCACATAACATAACATAACATAACATAACATAACATAACAAAACATAACATAACATAACATAACATAACATAACATAACATAATATAACAAAACATAACATTACGGAACTGTCCAAAGGGACAGGGGTACTGTCCGGACGGACAGAGGAACTGTCCGAACGGACTGAAGAAATGTCCGAAATGACTGAGGAAATGTCCGAAGGGACAGAGGAACTGTCCGATGGGACAGGGAATTTGTCCAAAGGGACAGGAGTATTGTCCAAAGGGACAGAGGAAATGTCCGAACGGACATTTCTACTGTCCGTTCGGACAGTTCCTCTGTCCGTTCGGACAGTTCCTCTGTCCGTTCGGACAGTTCCTCTGTCCCTTCGGACATTTCCTCAGTCATTTCGGACATTTCTTCAGTCCGTTCGGACAGTTCCTCTGTCCGACCGGACAGTGCCTCTGTCCGTTCGGACAGTGCCTCTGTCCGTTCGGACAGTTCCTCTGTCCGTTCGGACAGTTCCTCACATAACATAACATAACATTACATAACATAACATAACATAACATAACATAACATAACAAAACATAACATCACATAACATAACATAACATTACATAACATAACATAACATAACATAACATAAAATAAAATAACATAACATAACATAAAATTACATAAAAAAACATAACATAACATAACAAAACATAACATAACATAACATAACATAACATAACATAACATAACATAACATAACATAACATAACATAACATAACATAACATAACATAACATAACATAACATAACATAACATAACATAACATAACATAACATAACATAACATAACATAACATAACATAACATAACATAACATAACATAACATAACATAGCATAGCATAGCATACCATACCATAACATAACAAAACATAACATAACATAACATAACATAACATAACATAACATAACATAACATAACATAACATAACATAACATAACATAACATAACATAACATAACATAACATAACATAACATAACATAACATAACATAACATAACATAACATAACATAACATAACATAACATAACATAACATAACATAACATAACATAACATAACATAACATAACATAACATAACATAACATAACATAACATAACATAACATAACATAACATAACATAACATAACATAACATAACATAACATAACATAACATAACATAACATAACATAACATAACATAACATAACATAACATAACATAACATAACATAACATAACATTACATTACATTACATAAAATAACATAAGATAACATAACAAAACAAAACAAAACATAACATAACATAACATAATATAACAAAACATTACATTACGGAACTGTCCAAAGGGACAGGGGTACTGTCCGAACGGACAGAGGAACTGTCCGAACGGACAGAGGAACTGTCCGAACGGACAGAGGATATGTCCGAACGGACAGAGGAACTGTCCGAACGGACAGAGGAACTGTCCGAACGGACAGAAGAAATGTCCGTTCGGACATTTCCTCTGTCCCTTTGGACAATACCCCTGTCCCTTTGGACAAATTCCCTGTCCCATTGGACAGTTCCTCTGTCCCTTCGGACATTTCCTCAGTCATTTCGGACATTTCTTCAGTCCGTTCGGACAGTTCCTCTGTCCGACCGGACAGTGCCTCTGTCCGTTCGGACAGTGCCTCTGTCCGTTCGGACAGTTCCTCTGTCCGTTCGGACAGTTCCTCACATAACATAACATAACATTACATAACATAACATAACATAACATAACATAACAAAACATAACATCACATAACATAACATAACATTACATAACATAACATAACATAACATAAAATAAAATAAAATAACATAACATAAAATTACATAAAAAAACATAACATAACATAACAAAACATAACATAACATAACATAACATAACATAACATAACATAACATAACATAACATAACATAACATAACATAACATAACATAACATAACATAACATAACATAACATAACATAACATAACATAACATAACATAACATAACATAACATAACATAACATAACATAGCATAGCATAGCATACCATACCATAACATAACAAAACATAACATAACATAACATAACATAACATAACATAACATAACATAACATAACATAACATAACATAACATAACATAACATAACATAACATAACATAACATAACATAACATAACATAACATAACATAACATAACATAACATAACATAACATAACATAACATAACATAACATAACATAACATAACATAACATAACATAACATAACATAACATAACATAACATAACATAACATAACATAACATAACATAACATAACATAACATTACATTACATAAAATAACATAAGATAACATAACAAAACAAAACATAACATAACATAACATAATATAACAAAACATAACGTTACGGAACTGTCCAAAGGGACAGGGGTACTGTCCGAACGGACAGAGGAACTGTCCGAACGGACAGAGGAACTGTCCGAACGGACAGAGGATATGTCCGAACGGACAGAGGAACTGTCCGAACGGACAGTTCCTCACATAACATAACATAACATTACATAACATAACATAACATAACATAACATAACATAACATAACAAAACATAACATCACATAACATAACATAACATTACATAACATAACATAACATAACATAACATAAAATAAAATAACATAACATAACATAAAATTACATAAAAAAACATAACATAACATAACAAAACATAACATAACATAACATAACATAACATAACATAACATTACGGAACTGTCCAAAGGGACAGGGGTACTGTCCGAACGGACAGAGGAAATGTCCGAACGGACAGAGGAACTGTCCGAACGGACAGAGGAACTGTCCGAACGGACAGAGGAACTGTCCGAACGGACAGAGGAAATGTCCGAACGGACAGAGGAACTGTCCGAACGGACAGAGGAACTGTCCGAACGGACAGAGGAACTGTCCGAACGGACAGTAGAAATGTCCGTTCGGACATTTCCTCTGTCCCTTTGGACAATACTCCTGTCCCTTTGGACAAATTCCCTGTCCCATCGGACAGTTCCTCTGTCCCTTCGGACATTTCCTCAGTCATTTCGGACATTTCTTCAGTCCGTTCGGACAGTTCCTCTGTCCGTCCGGACAGTGCCTCTGTCCGTTCGGACAGTTCCTCTGTCCGTTCGGACATTTCCTCACATAACATAACATAACATTACATAACATAACATAACATAACATAACAAAACATAACATCACATAACATAACATAACATAACATAACATAACATAACAAAACATAACATAACATAACATAACATAACATAACATAATATAACAAAACATAACATTACGGAACTGTCCAAAGGGACAGGGGTACTGTCCGAACGGACAGAGGAACTGTCCGAACGGACAGAGGAACTGTCCGAACGGACAGAGGAAATGTCCGAACGGACAGAGGAACTGTCCGAACGGACAGAAAAACTGTCCGAACGGACAGAAGAAATGTCCGTTCGGACATTTCCTCTGTCCCTTTGGACAATACCCCTGTCCCTTTGGACAAATTCCCTGTCCCATCGGACAGTTCCTCTGTCCCTTCGGACATTTCCTCAGTCATTTCGGACATTTCTTCAGTCCGTTCGGACAGTTCCTCTGTCCGTCCGGACAGTGCCTCTGTCCGTTCGGACAGTTCCTCTGTCCGTTCGGACAATTCCTCTGTCCTTTTGGACAGTACCCCTGTCCCTTTGGAAAGTTCCGTAATGTTATGTTTTGTTATGTTATGTTATGTTTTGTTATGTTGTGTTTTATTATGTTGTATTGTATAATGTTTTGTTATGTTATGTTATGTTGTGTTATGTAATTTAATGTACCGTTATGTTATGTTATGTAATGTAATACCATAACAAAACATGACATAACATAACATAACATAACATAACATAACATAACATAACATAAAAAAATAACATTCATTCATAACGTTCGTCACATAACATTATGTAATGTTACATAACATTCCATAACATTACATAACAAAACATAACATAACATATCAAATCGAAACATAACAAAACAAAACATATCATCACACAACCAACACAACATAACAAAACAAAACATAACATAACATAACATAACATAACATAACATAACATAACATAACATACCATAACATAACATAACATAACATAACATAACATTACGGAACTGTCCAAAGGGACAGGGGTACTGTCCGAACGGACAGAGGAAATGTCCGAACGGACAGAGGAACTGTCCGAACGGACAGAGGAACTGTCCGAACGGACAGAGGAACTGTCCGAACGGACAGAGGAAATGTCCGAACGGACAGAGGAACTGTCCGAACGGACAGAGGAACTGTCCGAACGGACAGAGGAACTGTCCGAACGGACAGAAGAAATGTCCGTTCGGACATTTCCTCTGTCCCTTTGGACAATACCCCTGTCCCTTTGGACAAATTCCCTGTCCCATCGGACAGTTCCTCTGTCCCTTCGGACATTTCCTCAGTCATTTCGGACATTTCTTCAGTCCGTTCGGACAGTTCCTCTGTCCGTCCGGACAGTGCCTCTGTCCGTTCGGACAGTTCCTCTGTCCGTTCGGACAGTTCCTCACATACCATAACATAACATTACATAACATAACATAACATAACATAACAAAACATAACATCACATAACATAACTTAACATAACATAACATAACATAACATAACATAACATAACATAACATAACATAACATAACATAACATAACATAACATAACATAACATAACATAACATAACATAAAATAACATAACATAACATAAAATTACATAAAAAAACATAACATAATATAACAAAACATAACATAACATAGCATAACATAACATAACATAACATAACATAACATAACATAACATAACATAACATAACATAACATAACATAACATAACATAACATAACATAACATAACATAACATAACATAACATAACATAACATAACATAACATAACATAACATAACATAACATAACATAACATTACATTACATAAAATAACATAAGATAACATAACAAAACAAAACATAACATAACATAACATAATATAACAAAACATAACGTTACGGAACTGTCCAAAGGGACAGGGGTACTGTCCGAACGGACAGAGGAACTGTCCGAACGGACAGAGGAACTGTCCGAACGGACAGAGGATATGTCCGAACGGACAGAGGAACTGTCCGAACGGACAGAGGAACTGTCCGAACGGACAGAAGAAATGTCCGTTCGGACATTTCCTCTGTCCCTTTGGACAATACCCCTGTCCCTTTGGACAAATTCCCTGTCCCATCGGACAGTTCCTCTGTCCCTTCGGACATTTCCTCAGTCATTTCGGACATTTCTTCAGTCCGTTCGGACAGTTCCTCTGTCCGTCCGGACAGTGCCTCTGTCCGTTCGGACAGTTCCTCTGTCCGTTCGGACATTTCCTCACATAACATAACATAACATTACATAACATAACATAACATAACATAACAAAACATAACATCACATAACATAACATAACATAACATAACATAACATAACATAACAAAACATAACATAACATAACATAACATAACATAACATAATATAACAAAACATAACATTACGGAACTGTCCAAAGGGACAGGGGTACTGTCCGAACGGACAGAGGAACTGTCCGAACGGACAGAGGAACTGTCCGAACGGACAGAGGAAATGTCCGAACGGACAGAGGAACTGTCCGAACGGACAGAGGAACTGTCCGAACGGACAGAAGAAATGTCCGTTCGGACATTTCCTCTGTCCCTTTGGACAATACCCCTGTCCCTTTGGACAAATTCCCTGTCCCATCGGACAGTTCCTCTGTCCCTTCGGACATTTCCTCAGTCATTTCGGACATTTCTTCAGTCCGTTCGGACAGTTCCTCTGTCCGTCCGGACAGTGCCTCTGTCCGTTCGGACAGTTCCTCTGTCCGTTCGGACAATTCCTCTGTCCTTTTGGACAGTACCCCTGTCCCTTTGGAAAGTTCCGTAATGTTATGTTTTGTTATGTTATGTTATGTTTTGTTATGTTGTGTTTTATTATGTTGTATTGTATAATGTTTTGTTATGTTATGTTATGTTGTGTTATGTAATTTAATGTACCGTTATGTTATGTTATGTAATGTAATACCATAACAAAACATGACATAACATAACATAACATAACATAACATAACATAACATAACATAAAAAAATAACATTCATTCATAACGTTCGTCACATAACATTATGTAATGTTACATAACATTCCATAACATTACATAACAAAGCATAACATAACATATCAAATCGAAACATAACAAAACAAAACATATCATCACACAACCAACACAACATAACAAAACAAAACATAACATAACATAACATAACATAACATAACATAACATAACATAACATACCATAACATAACATAACATAACATAACATAACATAACATTACGGAACTGTCCAAAGGGACAGGGATACTGTCCGAACGGACAGAGGAAATGTCCGAACGGACAGAGGAACTGTCCGAACGGACAGAGGAACTGTCCGAACGGACAGAGGAACTGTCCGAACGGACAGAGGAAATGTCCGAACGGACAGAGGAACTGTCCGAACGGACAGAGGAACTGTCCGAACGGACAGAGGAACTGTCCGAACGGACAGTAGAAATGTCCGTTCGGACATTTCCTCTGTCCCTTTGGACAATACTCCTGTCCCTTTGGACAAATTCCCTGTCCCATCGGACAGTTCCTCTGTCCCTTCGGACATTTCCTCAGTCATTTCGGACATTTCTTCAGTCCGTTCGGACAGTTCCTCTGTCCGTCCGGACAGTGCCTCTGTCCGTTCGGACAGTTCCTCTGTCCGTTCGGACATTTCCTCACATAACATAACATAACATTACATAACATAACATAACATAACATAACAAAACATAACATCACATAACATAACATAACATAACATAACATAACATAACAAAACATAACATAACATAACATAACATAACATAACATAACATAATATAACAAAACATAACATTACGGAACTGTCCAAAGGGACAGGGGTACTGTCCGAACGGACAGAGGAACTGTCCGAACGGACAGAGGAAATGTCCGAACGGACAGAGGAACTGTCCGAACGGACAGAAAAACTGTCCGAACGGACAGAAGAAATGTCCGTTCGGACATTTCCTCTGTCCCTTTGGACAATACCCCTGTCCCTTTGGACAAATTCCCTGTCCCATCGGACAGTTCCTCTGTCCCTTCGGACATTTCCTCAGTCATTTCGGACATTTCTTCAGTCCGTTCGGACAGTTCCTCTGTCCGTCCGGACAGTGCCTCTGTCCGTTCGGACAGTTCCTCTGTCCGTTCGGACATTTCCTCACATAACATAACATAACATTACATAACATAACATAACATAACATAACAAAACATAACATCACATAACATAACATAACATAACATAACATAACATAACATAACAAAACATAACATAACATAACATAACATAACATAACATAATATAACAAAACATAACATTACGGAACTGTCCAAAGGGACAGGGGTACTGTCCGAACGGACAGAGGAACTGTCCGAACGGACAGAGGAACTGTCCGAACGGACAGAGGAAATGTCCGAACGGACAGAGGAACTGTCCGAACGGACAGAGGAACTGTCCGAACGGACAGAAGAAATGTCCGTTCGGACATTTCCTCTGTCCCTTTGGACAATACCCCTGTCCCTTTGGACAAATTCCCTGTCCCATCGGACAGTTCCTCTGTCCCTTCGGACATTTCCTCAGTCATTTCGGACATTTCTTCAGTCCGTTCGGACAGTTCCTCTGTCCGTCCGGACAGTGCCTCTGTCCGTTCGGACAGTTCCTCTGTCCGTTCGGACAATTCCTCTGTCCTTTTGGACAGTACCCCTGTCCCTTTGGAAAGTTCCGTAATGTTATGTTTTGTTATGTTATGTTATGTTTTGTTATGTTGTGTTTTATTATGTTGTATTGTATAATGTTTTGTTATGTTATGTTATGTTGTGTTATGTAATTTAATGTACCGTTATGTTATGTTATGTAATGTAATACCATAACAAAACATGACATAACATAACATAACATAACATAACATAACATAACATAACATAAAAAAATAACATTCATTCATAACGTTCGTCACATAACATTATGTAATGTTACATAACATTCCATAACATTACATAACAAAGCATAACATAACATATCAAATCGAAACATAACAAAACAAAACATATCATCACACAACCAACACAACATAACAAAACAAAACATAACATAACATAACATAACATAACATAACATAACATAACATAACATACCATAACATAACATAACATAACATAACATAACATAACATTACGGAACTGTCCAAAGGGACAGGGATACTGTCCGAACGGACAGAGGAAATGTCCGAACGGACAGAGGAACTGTCCGAACGGACAGAGGAACTGTCCGAACGGACAGAGGAACTGTCCGAACGGACAGAGGAAATGTCCGAACGGACAGAGGAACTGTCCGAACGGACAGAGGAACTGTCCGAACGGACAGAGGAACTGTCCGAACGGACAGTAGAAATGTCCGTTCGGACATTTCCTCTGTCCCTTTGGACAATACTCCTGTCCCTTTGGACAAATTCCCTGTCCCATCGGACAGTTCCTCTGTCCCTTCGGACATTTCCTCAGTCATTTCGGACATTTCTTCAGTCCGTTCGGACAGTTCCTCTGTCCGTCCGGACAGTGCCTCTGTCCGTTCGGACAGTTCCTCTGTCCGTTCGGACATTTCCTCACATAACATAACATAACATTACATAACATAACATAACATAACATAACAAAACATAACATCACATAACATAACATAACATAACATAACATAACATAACAAAACATAACATAACATAACATAACATAACATAACATTACGGAACTGTCCAAAGGGACAGGGGTACTGTCCGAACGGACAGAGGAAATGTCCGAACGGACAGAGGAACTGTCCGAACGGACAGAGGAACTGTCCGAACGGACAGAGGAACTGTCCGAACGGACAGAGGAAATGTCCGAACGGACAGAGGAACTGTCCGAACGGACAGAGGAACTGTCCGAACGGACAGAGGAACTGTCCGAACGGACAGAAGAAATGTCCGTTCGGACATTTCCTCTGTCCCTTTGGACAATACCCCTGTCCCTTTGGACAAATTCCCTGTCCCATCGGACAGTTCCTCTGTCCCTTCGGACATTTCCTCAGTCATTTCGGACATTTCTTCAGTCCGTTCGGACAGTTCCTCTGTCCGTCCGGACAGTGCCTCTGTCCGTTCGGACAGTTCCTCTGTCCGTTCGGACAGTTCCTCACATACCATAACATAACATTACATAACATAACATAACATAACATAACAAAACATAACATCACATAACATAACATAACATAACATAACATAACATAACATAACATAACATAACATAACATAACATAACATAACATAACATAACATAACATAACATAACATAACATAACATAACATAACATAACATAACATAACATAACATAACATAACATAACATAACATAACATAACATAACATAACATAACATAACATAACATAACATAACATAACATAACATAACATAACATAACATAACATAACATAACATAACATAACATAACATAACATAACATAACATAACATAACATAACATAACATAACATAACATAACATAACATAACATAACATAACATAACATAACATAACATAACATAACATAACATAACATAACATAACATAACATAACATAACATAACATAACATAACATAACATAACATAACATAACATAACATAACATAACATAAAATAACATAACATAACATAACATAACATAACATAACATAACATAACATAACATAACATAAAATAACATAACATAACATAAAATTACATAAAAAAACATAACATAATATAACAAAACATAACATAACATAGCATAACATAACATAACATAACATAACATAACATAACATAACATAACATAACATAACATAACATAACATAACATAACATAACATAACATAACATAACATAACATAACATAACATAACATAACATAACATAACATAACATAACATAACATAACATAACATTACATTACATAAAATAACATAAGATAACATAACAAAACAAAACATAACATAACATAACATAATATAACAAAACATAACGTTACGGAACTGTCCAAAGGGACAGGGGTACTGTCCGAACGGACAGAGGAACTGTCCGAACGGACAGAGGAACTGTCCGAACGGACAGAGGATATGTCCGAACGGACAGAGGAACTGTCCGAACGGACAGAGGAACTGTCCGAACGGACAGAAGAAATGTCCGTTCGGACATTTCCTCTGTCCCTTTGGACAATACCCCTGTCCCTTTGGACAAATTCCCTGTCCCATCGGACAGTTCCTCTGTCCCTTCGGACATTTCCTCAGTCATTTCGGACATTTCTTCAGTCCGTTCGGACAGTTCCTCTGTCCGACCGGACAGTGCCTCTGTCCGTTCGGACAGTGCCTCTGTCCGTTCGGACAGTTCCTCTGTCCGTTCGGACAGTTCCTCACATAACATAACATAACATTACATAACATAACATAACATAACATAAC
>JAIUSX010000656.1:0-30355 GCA_026573805.1 Hesperophylax magnus
GGTATAGAGATGGTGTAGCTTAGAGCTCTTCATCCGGACTTGTTAGCTCAGCATGAGTGTAACCGTGTATATTGCGGTTCCAGCGAGCAAAAGGTCAAGCTTTCCAATAAGAATTACCCAGGACGAGTGTAATAGTTCCCAAATTTAGCTCGTTAGAGCTTTGTTATTTAAAGTTACAGCATTAACTATAACAGGGAGGGCATCATTTATTTTATGTTAGGGATAGACCGCTCAATCAACATATATCATATTCCTGCCTTGGTTTATATAGTTAGAATATTACCCACACGCCATTGAGAACTCCTCACTGCCATTGCTTTATAATTGATTGTGACTTCTGAAAGTTGTGCCCCTCTTCTTCATATATCATATTCCTGCCTTGGTTTATATAGTTAGAATATTACCCACACGCCATTGAGAACTCCTCACTGCCATTGCTTTATAATTGATTGTGACTTCTGAAAGTTGTGCCCCTCTTCTTCATGATCCAATCTTTTTGAAGGTTGAATAATATCATTAAGACGAAATAAGATCCCAAAAAAATATCAGTTATGGGCGTAAACGCGCTTTAAGTGGGCGAAACAAATTAGTTTCACACGCGCTCCACTTCGTAATATTATAATATTTCGGGGTGGAGAGGAGAGGAGAGGTGAAGTAAGTTGAAACGGGGAACACGCGACACTACGAACAGTACGAAGTGTGAGCAGCGATGAAATCCACTAGATGGTACCCATGAGTAAGGTTTGAACATGAAATGCTTAATAATGGGCGTCTTTCAAACTATGTGAATAGTAATATTAAGTTGAATGTGCATGTTTTAGGTAAATTTCGATAGAAACGTTACCTATTGCAGAAGGAGCTCATGATTTTATGATTCTTATCAGATTTCTGTAACCATACTGCTAGACGGTAGGCAGTAACTTATGACTCGTAACCGACGTGTTCTTCATTGACAGATGTCAAAGCAATACGGTATTCAATCACGAATCATTTTCATAATATCTGATCATAATTATATCTGAATATATTGACAAGATAAATAAAATATCAGTCATTTTCAATATTTATTATTATCGTTTACAAAAAGTTACATAAAACAAATAATTATGTAATGTAAAAAGCATAAGATGCAACTTTTTTTGTATAAAGGCCATCATTTATTTTAATATACCTAAGTTAGAAATAGTAAAAATAATTTTATATAAAAAACGAAAATAATTATTCAATAAACTAGCATTTCGTCGAAATCTAAACGACGCTTTCCAAATTGACGTTCTTTACATACAATATCTAAGATATGTGGAGGATCACGAACATTCATAGACCTTGTGACTCCAGGATCGATAAGCTCGACAAGAATACAATCCATTTAAAAATTAGTTAATTTAATAAGCATTTTTTCTTCCCAGAACTTGTCATCTCGAAGTATACGCTCAACTATCTCTAAGTTAGATAATTACAATCATAAAAAAGAGTCGTGCTGCGAAATTCTATTTAATACATTTTTAAAGAAAAAATATGTCTTCTATTCTCCTTCCTTCCAGAATAACCGGTTTCTTCTCTTCCTGTGTAAATAAAACTTTTACTTTATTTACTTCAATTGAAAACAATATGTATTTGAAAATTTTTTACGACTTCAATACGTTCATAATAAAATTATATGTTTAAATCAGTTATTACTTGCTCAGAATTTTTCTCCGGTAAAATCGGTCCTTTCGGCATCGGATTATTGATATATTAAGTATTTTCGTGATGAAATAAAAACAATATTAGAAACATTGTGTTAATTCACTTTTCAATCAAATTTTGGCATTATACACACGAGCGTATAAGTACGTATAGACGGGTATATACAAGTGTATAAATTACCTGCTGTAATATAGATAGAGGTGGTATATTGCTGAGTCTAGAAGCAAGCATTAATTGCACATTTTTTCTGTGTTCTTTATTCTGCATTTGATTTTTTTCACCCTGCTTACTAGCGGATACCTGTTCTTTTTTTCTTTGTTGCCATATGCCTTTGCCTTTGTTGTTATATGATATTGGTCGGTTTTTGTATTGATTTGTTGATGATAAACGTACCTACATGTTATCTGGGTTATAAATGTGAGAATGTTATCGATATATTTGGGGATTCCGTATTATAGGCCAGTACACTTAGCGCCAAAAAGGGGGTTGCGATCGTAATTATTCCGGTAGTCCCAATTTTTTTATATGTTTTATAAACTGATCCCATGATGTATAATCTGAATTTCCGACCATGTCGCACCTGTGCTCGCGCCACCATTTAAAAAAAACGGCTGTAATCGCGCCAAAATCTAGTTTTTCCAAAATATCTGATTCCCAATGCAAATTTTGGCTAAATTAGCTAAATAATTAAAGTAAAACATAAAATTACCTACAACTTTTGTGAAAACAATTTTCTTCAATCTCTAATAGGTACCGAGGTAGAAAGTCGTAAAGTTGCGTATTTTTTTGAAAAAACAAGTTTTTTGCGCGACCAGCTTTGATTTTTTGTAAATATCTCGTTTCCAGTACAATTTTGTGTAAAAATTATTGATATTAATTTTGTAGAAAATAAAATTTCATAAAATAAATAGGTATATAATTTATGTGTTTTAATTCTAATACGTATCCAAGCTCTAATCCACCAAAACCAGGCCAAAAATTGAAATAGAGGTAAAGTGTTTTAAATTTCATTCCTTAATTTTATTTTTCTTCAACAATTATTGTTGTGAGAACATATAAGTTGACAACAATCGTCATGCCTGCGTCAGACCTAGCTATAAATATAGTAGATGGCCTATTTCAGCATATCGGTCGCATACATTCCCAATGGGAAGACCACTAAAATAGGCCAAGCCACTACATTTATACTGACCGATAGATTTAGTATCAAGTTTCACTTGAGCGCCGCAACGAATCAAAAATATTTCGGGGTGGAGAGGAATGAAGTAAGTTGGAACGGGGAACACGCCACGTGCGCTGGTCAACACAGTTCGAAGTCAGAGCAGCGATGAAATCCACTAGATGGTACCCATGAGTAAAATTTGAACATGAAATGCTTAGGGCGAAATAAGAATCCAAAAAAATAACAGTTATGGGCGTGAACGCGCTTTAAGTGGGCAAAGCCAGATACCGATCCATTTAGTATCAAGTTTCACTTTCGGGCCGCACCGAACCAAATATTGCACAGTGTGACATGGTTTGATTTCACACGGACATGTTTTATTAATGTAAATTTCTCTACGATAAAAATAATAATTATTATTGTTAGCATTAGTTAATGAATTGCATAATTTGCATGATGTTTGGAGATTCATGGTATCTACGTACAGTGAAAAAAATTGTAAGGGATCCCAAAAAATTATAAATCACAAATCTTTTTTTGGTTAATAAATGTATATTTATTTGGTAGACACTTTTAATAGGAGCCAATGAAAGCTAAAAAAAAAAATTCGCATGTTTTTAATTATTAATGATTTTTTAATTATTTCTTGCTAAAGCAATCCCGATGAGTTACAAAACTCACTGAAATACGGGAGGAACTTACAATACATAGGTGGGAGTTAATAATTACAATTTTACATTGATATTTTGATGTCAAAATTACAAGTTGCACATACGAAACAGTACAAAAATAGAAAAATATAATATATTTACTAATAAAACTTTTACACAAAAAATAGTTTTTACATTACAGGTATTTTACATGTCAGATTGTCGCCATAGATATCATGTCTCAGCGATCACTGTACGAGTCGGTCGAGCGTGCGAGCCCACATACAATTTAATACTTAATGACATTTTTCCTATTTACAGAATAAGGAAATCTATTTTTAAACCAATATTTAGCTTCTAAATACCTAATGTATTTTATTATAATATGTATGTTTTATTGTAACAGTTAGTTTTAATGGTTAAAATAATTTTTCTAGTCTCGGCAAAACGCACCAAATCGCCACAAGTAACAAGGAGCTTACCTTTATTTTTGACAGGGTAAATTTAGTAACTAAATAACTGTTATTACTCAGAACGGATACGCTTTTTTATTAATTAAATAAATCGATTTTAATTGACTAATGCGTTGTAAAATATCGGCATCTTGTCACAATTTTTATTGAATGATGGCAGTATGTAAAAATTCAACTTTTACGCAATATATTGAATTTTTCCTTTTTTTAACCACTCTGCTATTTTTGTGTACTTTACAGCTCAAATTGCGATCGATTCATCAACGTCGTTCTATCTCCTTTTGTATTACGGTAAGATATATGTGATTTAAGCAGTATTCGAAAGAGGAAACACTGCGCTTTTTATTTGCACACAAACATTTATATAAAAAAATGTTCATCTTTGCAGATTTTGCAGATTTCTGCCTAAAAACTGCTAGTAATTACTAAAATCGACGATTGAATCAATTGTACCGAGATCGTTATAATATGGACTAATAGGCAATGCTTGTAAATCTTCTACATTATGTACAGTACCAGTAGACAATGCTGCTTCTGCTTCGTTTGGAAAGATCAAATGTTCTGCGTTGACATATAGCTTTTCAGAGTCATTTGGTTGGCATTGTGTTTTTTTCGTAGTGGAAGTCAATTTACATGTCTTCGTATTTATCCTACTTTTTTTAATTTGGCGCAATTGCATAGCTTCAACTATAAACTGAGGTTCTTTGATTGGCATATTTCGCATTAAACGGGAGTCAAGGAGTTCCGGTAGTAGACAATCCATGTAAAATCTTATCAACTTTGTTTCCATACATTGTTTCCAAAATGCATCGTCCTTTCTGATATATTCTACTTTCATTGTAATTTCTTTTCCAGTCCAAAGGCCGAACAAACACTTTTCTTTGCCTGTGACACGGAGTTGTCCTTGTATTTGGTAATACCACGAGTGTTGTTTATTGATGACCAGCTGGCCTTTAATTAATTTCCAAAAAGTTAGTTTTCTTTTACGTATAGCTTCGTCTAATCCCATTTTAAATGCTGTTATTGGACATTTTACTTCTACAACCATATCCTCGGTAACGCCGTCCGGCGAAGCGCCTAAAAACGGGTACTCCAAATCAATGTACAGTCCACAAGGACTAATTGTCACATTTTCTTGAACGGACAGTTGTTGAAGAGCCACCTTTTCACTGTTGATTCCATGCCGAATGGCTGCTACATTTAACAGACTTTTTGGATTTAACAAGTTTTTCACCAGCGGTCCGCAGTTAATATCTTCCCTTCTTTTGACTACAGTTCCGAATAAGGAAGCCGTTAACATATTCCGCCTTAGTTGCAACCATTCACCAGAATCTCTCTGCAAAATGGTTTCTTTTTGGATTTTGTCCCGGTTTATAATATTTTCTCTTAAATTCAAAAGAAATTCTTCTTTGCTCTTCTGGAAACATTCTGGTAGCATATCTGGTTGCTTGACATTGACACCATGAATTTCTTCATTTTTAGAAATTTGTTGAAGAACACGATTCTTTTTCCTCATATACCGTTGTGTATTTAATACTCTCTTTTGACGTTTGGCTTCAAGAATTTTCACACGTGTGCTAGGATTATGATAAAAAGATTTTTGTAAATTGCACAGTGGGGCTCTTGTATTAAAAGATACCACAGCACCATGGCATCGTGCCTCATAGGACTGCCTCATTGCAAAATTTATCCTCTTTCCACCTATGAACTTGGCGATTATGCCATTAAATCTTTCAACGACATTACTATCCACATCGTGTATGAGACTGCGTGCATGTGCACCGACAGCAGATGTTATCAAAACGATTCTTAACCACAGCGGGCTTCCTTTAAGCATCATCAATAATCTGGAGTCACCCGTCTTTTCCGCAGAACAAAAATAATTTCTACACTTGTCATGGTTTCCGAAAACGTGATAGGGTGAATTTATAATGTCTTTATGCAAATTTTCGATTTTTTTCGACAAGGGAATGTTAGAAATTTTATTGTATTTGATTGAACAGGTAACAGCCTTACGGAGAGACATAATATTACTAATGCTCAATAATTTTCTCAAATTCTTGGGATATTTTGTGTCAGTGACAAGAGAGCGTAGTTTTGTACAAAAGTTACGTAACACGTGATTTCTGCATTCGATCTTTTCCACTGTATTGTCCAAGTAAGGTCGGGCCTGCAATATTTTGGAATACGTGCTGGAGTCTCCATCTGATACTAGGCGAGCATAAATTAAGTTGTATTCTTTAATCGATTCCCTAAAACCCTCGAGAAGAATATCTGACTCCATGCCGCTTGAAGAGCCGGTGTAATTTTTAAAACATACATGTCCTTTAGGTTCAGTGGCTTTTTTTTCTGCTCGAGCGCAAATACAACAATATTTGTTACGAACTGACATAAACAATACCTTTCCAAACTTCTTTCCAATAATTGCCGCTGCTCCTGACAAAGAGGAATAGTTTGTTCGGTATGATCTCTTACCCCAGGATCCATCTGCAATCACGTCAATCATGGCGGTTCCATTTTTGTTGACTCTTCCTTCTTTTAATGCTGCATCCCTTTCTTCAGCAGCTGCCAACGCCATACAATCGATAGAAGTTTCCTGCCATTTTTCAGATACTTCTGAATGTATTTTCGTATATAGTTTTGGAGACATTGTTGGTATGTCTACTGCTGCTAAAAACTCCTCCAACTGGTACTGTCCCCCACCAATTGCCATAATCCCAGACACCGCACATCTATTAACATCCAAAGATGCACAATCATCATCGGTCGAAAGAAAGCTTTGATAATTGCAAAAATTGCATTTTATTGTAAATTTAGAAATAAGACCAGTTCTTTTTTCGCTTACTATTTCCAAATTTCTTAGACTACATCCAAAATTTTCGCAATGTTGACTAAATATTTTGAGTTTTTTTAGAAACATATCAACGTTAACCAATCTACGGCCTTCAATCAACATCTCAGTCTTGAACGGTTGACAAACTTCCACCTAAAAGAAAAAAAAAGTATATTTTCACATTACTTCTTCAGCGTAAAATGATTCATCATTCAAACATATAAAATAGAATTTTCTATTCAACTATGTTTCTCTTTATATTGCTTTTACATACCTCGTATGAAATTGGGAAGGAATCAACTTCAATATCATGAGTGCTAAGCCCGAAAGTTGAGGAATCCCAGGCGTTTGTATCTGGTGTAGTCTCTTGTACATCCTGTAAGAAGACTATTTGTTGGAAGCTTTGCATGTAAATATGTACGGTCATTATATTATATTTGGCAAAACAAACAAATGGCTGCCTTCAAGGTAAATCTGCGGTGGCTGGTTTCTACAAACTGAGCTAGTCTTGTTTTAAAATAAAGTGTTCTTACTTTAAGGTTTGGGCTGGAAACGGCATGCACGTTAGTGTCATAAGAACTAGAGCCAGCAAATAGTGAAAAATTTTCAGGTTCATTCATCTCTGGTCCGTGCTGAAAAATAATGTCAGTTTTTGTTATTTTTTTTAGAGCGCTTATTTAATCATATAAAAATAACATTATTTACTTTATATTTACAGAAATTGTGAAAAAATTACCATGTTGGGTGTCGGTATAGCGTTTAACACAATACTCGTATTTTCTTTATTATTTGCAACATTATCTGGATGAAGTCTTGCGGAATTTTTCCTAAAATGAGAAATACTTGTTAATTATTTATACTGTCTCTATTCCCTAATTATTTAGAGATGTATTAAGACATGCCCGAAAAACTTTCACCAACAATTCCTGAGCTTATTTGGTGTAAAAAATGCATTTCGGTAAAAATAAAAATATGTCACCGGAAATCAAAATTAATTTACTTCTTATACTCCAAATTCAATATGCTCAGAAGTTTATCGACTGCGTATATATGTATATATCTACATATATAAAATTATTTAAGCTGACATTGTACAATTATGTTCTGTAAAAAACGTATCCCAAAGATCTACTTTTATGTGTGTATTTAAGTAGTACCTTCTCCATTCCGTTAAACATTTTCCTTGGTGCCGTAATTTTCTTCGGGATAAAACTCCTTTTGTCTTCTGTTTTCCCATATTTAACTGAAACGTAAGTATATATTAGCCAAGAGATTTATTATAAATTGGTTCAATTTTACCTTAAATTTGAAAATCATTTCAACGTAAGTAAGTGCAGTAACTTGGGGAGATAATTGCACAATTCTATCTACAACAAATGATCTAACAATCTAAACTTAAAAGATTAATGACTCTATTTAATATTCGAATGACTTTAGGTACTTTATAGGTGACATATGTCTAATTTTCTGTGTGGAGAAAAACTTTCGATGGAGAGTTTTTGTTTTATGGAAAAAAAACTTTCGAATTTCAAAAATTTGTTGTTGGGTAATTTAACTGGTTTTGGTTGATTAGAGCTTGGATACGTATTAGAGTTAAAACACATAAATTAAATATCTATTTATTTTATGAAATTTTATTTTCTACAAAATTAGTAACAATATTTTTTTCACAAAATTGTACTGGAAACGAGATATTTACAAAAAACCAAAGCTAGTCGCGCAAAAAACTTATTTTTTTCAAAAATATACGCACCTTTACGACTTTCTACCTCGGTACCTATTAGAGATTGAAGAAAATTGTTTTCACAAAAGTCGTAAGTAATTTTATGTTCTACTTTAATTGTTTAGCTAATTTAGCTGAAATTTGCATTGGGAATGAGATATTTTGGAAAAACTAGATTTTGGAGCGATTTCGGCCGGTTTTTTTCAAAATGGCGGCGCGAGCGCAGGTGTGCCAAGGTCGGAAATTCAGATTTTACATCAGGGGACCAGTTTATAAAACATATAAAAAAATTGGGACTACCGGAATAATTACGATCGCGAAACGCTAATTGCCCTGGAGTATTAGTAATGAAACGAACTCTTCACAAACACTTTATTGAAATATAAGAGAATACCACTCCTTAGTAAAAAACTCCTTTTATTTTACCATAATTTATTAGATATACCATTGTTACAACTAACATGACTGTATAATTAGAAATTTATGTAAAAGCCCAGTAGGGCGTAAATAAATAAAACTAGGAAAACGATTCTAATGAAGGGGCACTCTATAACATTCTGTGCCGCTGGTTGTGACAACCGGCCAGACAGCTGGTTCGCCAAGGTCGTGAAAAAATGGATTTATAGTAAAAAAGTCTACTTGGGCTAGAAATGATACATAATAACATAACGACAATACTTTAGTGTCATCTTTTTTCTCAAGTGCCTACACATTTACGCATTTAATAATGTATTCTTTTAAAAAAAATTATTCTTTTAAGAAAAATATAAAAAACCTTTACTCACTTGAGGAAGAAGTTAAATTATAAAAAACAGAAAATTTCACTAATAGATTTCAAAGTAATCGTTTGATTAAATAAAAAATACGTAAAAGAAATGACCGAAGCGACGGGCCGGGTGACACAACCTTACAGGCCGGAACTTTGACGGCGTCTGAATCAATACGTAGTAACTCCTTACCAACGCGCACACAAATATACTACGCACAATCCAGAGTTTTGAAGTACTGGCGGTCGACTTTCGTGTATCTGGCCAGAAATTTGATTTTCGCGAGTGTTTTTATTTTAATTAATTCTTATGAATACATTAATAAAATCTCTAATCTTTTGTGAGGGAGTCGTCGGGAAGTTACTAATTCATCGTCTAGAAAAATAAAATCTGGTACTTGCCGCTTATCTTACAACATTTTACATTTAATAAAATGTACTTATCGTTTTACATAATATATTTAATGGTAAGGTCCTGTTTTTATTAATCTTAAATATAAATAACTTGCATCCCTTCGAATCCCTCTAGAAACATTTAAGATTTTAGTAATAAGCTCATCAGAAATAATTAAAATGTGAGCGTCGGGGCAAATCCCCGTTATCAGGGTATTGTGTCGCCTTAACGCCTAAATCCTTATAATCGAGGTTCAGAATATAGACGCTATGGATAAACCATTTCCCGAAGCTCTCTATTCCATCAGGTTTGCGTGCGCCCATAATTTTTGCATTAACCCCATACAGGAGGTCCAGAGAAAAATAATTTCCCTCAGGGCCTATGTCATCTTTAGGGATGCTGTGTGGAGGGTCTTTTTAAAGAAAGGAAGGAGAGGAGTTCTGGGAAGGAAAAATGAAAGAGGGGTGGGTAGGAATCTTGGGATAAATATGTCCAGGAGTGAGGGACGAATTAGTATATCCCTCCCACTGCGGCGCTAGGCAATGGGTCGAGAGACCACTTGGAGCGGTCAAAGGGTCTCCCCAAACCAGCCTTTCCCGATCTGGCATGCCACACAGCTGGTGGACTGGCGCAGCCTGAGCAGACCTCACTCGATGAACCCGAGCACCCCTGCTAAATCACCAAACTTGTCACTTGAGGTGACCTATGGCAGAGGTGTTGGCTATCCACTAAATGCATCCCGGGGTAGCGGTATCCAAAACCGCCTCCCAAAATAGGCTCCTAGTGTAATTTTTATTAAAAATTCTTTTCCTTACATTATAAACTGAAAACTTGCCGCTAAATCGAGACACTGGTTAAATAATATACATTAAATGACTTTTTGAAAACAATATCATTTTAATGATGAATTTTGTTAGTTTTGCCTGATTGAAACACACTTTGATTTATTTGTGTACTATTAATCTACCTACAACCATCAAGGTGGGGCACCCCATTACAATAAATTATCTACGGAATGTGATATTTACGGTTTTCAACTGCAGCACGTCATAATCGTTAAACAGATTATTAAATGGCGTCGTTATAACTAGAACCACAAAAGCTTTCATTATCAGCATGCACCGCACGTAAAGGAAAGTGAAGTATTAGTATCAATTGGTTTTTTAATGCACAAAACATTCCGGCTAAATGACGATGCGTGTCGGGACTTTACATTATGGTCACTGGCCAGTTCTCCCACTATTATTGATTGATAATTAATTCAAATGAAGCTGTCATTTCATGATTGGTGTGTTTACGTATCATTTAGACATCACGTGTACGTTAATGATAAAAGCACTAAAAATACTGTCCTTAAGTAAGCATCAGATTACAATCGTATTATTCTAATGGAAATAATTATTATTTAAATGTTAAACTTGGGTTATATGCTGGTTTAATAGTACGCCTTATAATGTTGTGTTTTAAAATAAAATGACAGGAGGTAAAATATTGTTGTGAAGTAATGTGAACATTATGGTTAATTAATTAAATAGAACAATAAGCGTTAAGAATTCAGCGATTGATTCAAACATGATAAGAAAATAATACTTAAAAACCAGTATTCATTATTTTCCCGATTCACAAGAAAAAAATTTCAAATTCTTATTATGATTTCTAAAAAACATTAACATTATTATAATTATCGTTTTTAGCTAAAATATCGAAATATTTCTAAAACAATGTGGAGTCGCGAAACTGTGATTCCACTGTATCGGTGTTAGAAGCTGCAGGCAGATGGGATAAGCCATATGCAAGACGCTCGAAGAACTAGTCCCAAAACTACGTCAATTGCTATTTTGTTATACCGGACAATTAATTTCTACGCATCCAATAAACTGGATGGACAGTATTCCTCAATATTTTGAATCTGAGCTTCTGGAACATAAGATAAGTCCAGATTGAAATACAGGAATAAAGGACTTACCCGTCACAGCTTGGCCGTAAAATTAATGTAACTAAACTAAACTAAATTAACAAACTATATTCCGCAGTCTCTTTTGTATCACACGTCAACCATTCCTGTTCGAGGTATTTATTTACACTGAACACACTGTGAGTTCGATAAAGAGGTTTTGACAACTTCTTCTTCTTGCAACAATTTTTCCGGTCACGGTTACATTTTAGGATGGGTATATTAGGTTGGTAGGATAATTGCAGGATTTATTACTGAGGTTTTCTATCCATCAAGACTTTGCGAATACATACCTACCTTTTCAAAACAAACTATTCGGAAACAGAATAGTTTTAAAAATTAATAATTAAAATAACATAATATTTTAGTAATTACAATTACTTACAACAAAACGGTTACCAAAGCATACATTTTTTTGGATCATAAAAATGCAGTCAAAGTTGGATGTAACTATAACAATCTCTAACGATCGTGAGAAAAGATCACGGTTGTAAAAACACTTGTAAAAAGAAAAAAATCTTTAATTTACGTGCATTTAAATCGAAAATCAAACGACTCTAGATAGTTGACCTAAACGCATAGTTAAATTGAGCCCTTACAAAGAACATTTTGTGTAGGTTTGAAATGGTGAGTTGTTGTTGAGAGGCACAGCAGACGCCCGCTGAAGTTTCAGCACAGAACATGAACACAGAAGCTAAACAGTTGTCAGGGCCCAGCCCAGGATAAGACAGGCCTATGCTTGTGGGACGTTGAACAAGTTGTTTAGTCTCGAGTGTTGCCAGGGTTTGAAGCCAATCTAAATTAATCCATCTAATTCTTTGAAGCATGCAACATCCGCTACGAATCATTTGCCATCGGAAATTCTCTTCCGAATTACTAATAACGAAGTTATTTAACAGTTAGTATCTAATAATTATCAATATCAATCAACGTCATAATGGATTAATTGATTCAATTTTCACCATTGGTGAAAGTGATTAAAATTGTTACGAGTATTTATTCAATCGAAAAATATTTAAACAGGAAAAGTGCCAGTTTCAGAACGCTAATGTACAATTGTAATGCTATTGAAATTTACGAATTACTATCATCAGAGATAATTTGTTTATATTATTTATTGTCACAAGGCTTAGAAGAGTTTTCATATACCTTTTTGAAGACTTTGTTTGCATAAACATTATTATCGTGGAGAACGCTGTCTACTGTTGTATGGGTTGAATGAACTGCTACCTCATAGTACGTAAATTAATCTTGAAAATACACAATGCATTATCGTTACTGTTTACGATTTGTGATATTTTTCATAACAAAGTCTAATCTAGAAAGAGAGACGCAAGATGCATTTCTTTACTTATCGCAAATATAAAATTAAAAAAAAAGTAAAATTAGTTTTATTCTGAAATTGAGAGTATTGACGATTGCTGACATTTTAATGAAGAAATTTCCGAAGTAAAAATGTTCATTTTTTGCTAGAATTAAAACAGAACTACTTACAATAAAATTATTTTTTTTAATTTTATTTTTTAAGAAAATCTTTTCTGAACGATTATCATTTTGTGATGGCATTATTTATTTTATTAAAACACAAACTTTGTTTAAATCACTTTATTACATATAACCTCTACATGTTTCATGAACGAAGTTCACCTCATCGGGAGTAAGTATATACATGTATTTGAGTGTATACTCCTGATGAGGTGACCTTCGTTCATGAATCATGTAGATGTTGTATATAATAAAGTTATGTAAACTAAGTTATTTGTGTTATAATAAAATAACATAAAAGTTAAGATTTTCATGGCAAAAGTATTGTTGAGATTTATTTTTGGAGTATTTGCCATGTTGTGTGACCTCCTTCTTTAGCCAATGTTTCTGATAGCGTTACATGTCCATCATCATGCGTAATAGATTAACTGTGTAATTGCTTATACATCCGGCATAATGGTGGACACTATAACGTTGGATAAAGAATCTAAATGCCAAAATTCCCTAGAGTTTTTCATATATTTAGTTCTTATTTTTTTTGTATTTCATGTTGACCTAATTATATTTTTAATCCAGTGTATATAATTTTAATCCAGGATTGTGTGGGATTGCACTAACTTCCCCATATACACCGGTATAATTATTACTTAACTTTATCTAACTATAAATTTTAACTAGCCATGTTCATTTTTTGTGTTTATTTTGTAGAACTCCATTTTTATTTTTTTTTTATTTATTAAGTTCTGCAAGTATACTTTTGGTTATTGTTTTTGTTACAGCTGTTTCGGCTTTGAAGACCATTTTCAATGTGGTTTTAACCACGTTTAGACGACTTATTTATATGATTCTATTTTACCCCCTCCCAATTCAAAATGATTTATTACCGCTCAAACCGATTTACTGACAATTGTGACAATAGATTTCATATTCTATGTGGGTATTTTGAAGTCTGTTTTCCCCACATTAATGTTATCTTAATTGTTATATCATTATTAGCAATAAAAAGACAATATAATAGGTTGCTTACCACACTCCCCGGCATGTCTTACGCGCGTGTTGAGCCTGCGCTCGCAGCTTTCCTTGCGCAGCTCGCAGTGATTGGGGTAGGTGCGTCCGTCCGTGGAGCAAACAGGCTCGCGCAGAGCAGGGCAGCGCGCCGGGCACTGGCACTGCGCGCGCATGTCCGCGCCCACCACGCAACTGGCGCCCCAACGGCAGAACGTCTTCTCGCATGGCTCTGTTGAAACAATCAAAGCACAACACTGTTAGTTACCTTAACTCATGTAACGCCGTCTCTTAAGCCTAGTACCTACCTTACATTAATTCTTACATAAGTCACTAACTATGATACTTAGTTGTAAGCCAAAAGTAATAAGTTATAAGTCTAAATGAGGGGAGTAAATTAAATGCTTAAAATAAGTTGTAAAACGCCCTTGAGATGATATACAAATAATAAAATAATTATTATTGAGTAAAACCGATTTGAGGCGAAGGCGTTTAGTCTACGCCGAACAGTGTGAACCTCAGCATTAACAACGATGAAGACATAGTGGCGTTGCTTAGGTAGTTAGTCTCTTAGCCACTACTAACTTACTCGATATAACGTACACATTCCAGAGCCCAGCTCAATGGAAGTGAACCATCATGAAATGAGTTTTTTTTGCCGTCCAAACAACAATATGTGCATACCAGGCTTTGGGAATAAGGTGTTTCAAACTCTTATCACATTTGTTGATCATTAAATAAATTACGATTAGCGCCATTTTAATTTGTCATTTGAAAGGACCCGTCAAACGCAGATTCTCAGCCATTTAAGCTTTTGCTCAAATTGTGACCAACTGCCAAAATTTACGGTCAGCTGATAAAAATTTGATCAAACGCTAAAACGGGCTGAGAATCGGCTTTTGACGGGGATGTTCAAATGTAATAGATTTTGAAACGTTAGAAATGTCGGATCCGTGAGTAAGTAAATTTATTATTTAATGTATTTCATTTCAATTTTCCTGTAAAGTTGATATCTTTATTCCAGAAAATATTTTAGCCGAATGAATTTTTCTTTTCGGAAAAATTCGAAAAGTAGCATACGTTTTTCATGTTTATCCAAACAAATAGTTTCCGGTTTCTTTCGCTTTGTGAAAATCGGTGAAAAGTCAATGCACCCCATTTATTCTTTAAAGCCTATCGATAACATTATGTTTGTGTACTAAAGAAGAAGAAATACATTTCCTGTGTCACCAGCAGTGTTCACCATAAAAGTATTTATTGAGCAAATTCAAAGAATGCTTTTACGTTTGTGACATTGAACAAAATGCTAAACGTGCCTTTTTAAGGATTCGAGGTAACATATAGGATTACTTTTTTAGCACAAAAATATATAAAAATAATTTAATCTTGTACGAGCGCAAACCTATTAAAAATCACGGGATATTATAATTGTAATAATTGTATGTTGAAAACATCACGAAAACTGACGGGATACGGGAAGGAAGAGTATGAATGCAATGTTACAACCTAACAAATATTAATGCTTATATTGTGTTTATAATTTTCCACTTGTAATATCTTAACATATTACAAACATATACAAAAGATTACTTAAAAAACCAGACCAATTTTATAATTCACACACAAAACCATGTACAATGTGACATCAGAACGCAGTACCCCAAAAAGGTGACATTCTTTCCGACGTTTGTAAAAAATTATAAAACAAATATATTTCGTAAAGACACTTAACTTGAAAACCAATCTGAGTTCATTGAATCAGATATCACGTAGGACTTACTAACGCACGTACAACCTAAATGTGTAGGTTTGATAAATAAAAATCCGGAAAGAGCTAAAAAAAACCACGGTATTTATCTACCACCGTGATTGCATTTTGTACATACTAGCGCTGTAAAAAAATAGGTCACCGTAATAAAAAAAGGCTGGAAGGGTTATCAGCTAGTCTTGTGACATTAACAAGTACTCACCGAGCTCCGTACCCACCTAGTAGGTACTCAATACCTACCTAGTGCCTGGTGCTCCAGTGCTCCAGTTTGTGATACTTGGAGATTAACTTTTAATTATTACTCACGGAAGTAGTCGCTTTATTAACAACTTGGTGATCGACCATAGAATTAAATTAGTTATTAACCGAACGAAGGGTTACTAATAAAATGGTGGATTGATGTAGACATATTAAGTTATGATTTAAGTGAAGAAGGTTGCTCGGAAATATTTACATTATTTAATATTTTATGTATTCCTAGATAATAAATAATCCTGAAAGTAGTCAAAACAATGGTAACTGGCATTAAACTATGAATATTTGTAAACAAATTAAAATTTATGACGGGCTCCGCGTGCGAGAGGTAAGGCTCTCGACCAGCATTCCGGAGAAAGCGGGTGCAAGTACCGACGTGTGCAAGTTAATTTTATTTGTGTTGTTTCACAATTAATTCATTAAAAATAGTATTTATATAGTATATAGTGTACTTGTGAATCGTTCAATAGTGGAAAATACTATAAGTATCGCCTTGGTGTAAGAACACCATTCAGAATTGAAACGTTGCTTGAAATGGCTTTAGCCGTGTTTGGTGACCAGATCCCCCACCCCACTACATTCAGCCTCACAAAATCTACGGTATTCAAATAAAAATATATTCTTGGGAAAGTCCTCAATCCACTCAACAACCTAACCAAAACCAATTATGTAATCGTAAGTCTAAGAAAAGTAATGACAATTATTGTTTTATTTTTTTATCCCGTTGTATTTGTTTAGGCCGTTCAGTATAATCCCAGGGTAACCCACTGAATTAATCAGACGGAATATATTTCAATGATACATATAATTACTTGTTTCAGTGACACAATTCTACACCACGAAATAAAGAAAAAGTAAAGAAACCAACAATGGAAAATTAGGTTTTCGAAATTAAAATAATTTTACCTGGAGTTTTGATTCGAGGCTTAGGGAGAGTTAGTTGAGATTCACAAAATAATGCAACTTCAAAAGAGCTAATAAATCTCATATACTTGTCAATTGAGGATCTATAGGAAACCAATACTTAGGTGATGTCGATATATTTAATATTAACTTTGCGAATTTTGTGGATCACGTAAAAGATTTATTTGAACACTATTCCGAAATGGAAGTTGTATTTTTGTAAACCAGTCAAATCGCTGTATTTTTTTAATTTATGTTCTTGTTTTTTTATTTTTGTGTCTTGCATATATTATATTTTATATTGATTATCTCTTTCTCATGTTTCGAAATTGTCCCTACATGTAAAAGCCCTATGCGCGTTAAATAAATTAATAATTTAAAGAATAAGTATTTATGCCACTCTTATTTGAAATAAGAATAGTGGCTAAACAGCACCAACCATATTAAACGACAAAATATAAATCAGAAAAGCATCACAGAAACCACATGAAGTTCCAATAAAGACGTCAAAAACGGAAATATTCAAACAGTTCAACATTCCAAGTACACAAAAAATCTATGCCAAAAATATTTTTGTTCATCAGCTCAAAACAAAAAAGAGGAAAATTACCTCACATAATTATAAATACGGAGCAAAGATTCACAAGATAAATAAACCTTAGTGTAGTAAACCTTTGGAAAAAAATATCTGAATTTTTAGCTAGAAAGTTATGCGAGAAACTCCCACTTGTATCAAACAAATTAAAACAAAAAATAGCCATATTAGTTCTATCAAATCTAGGCTTGGAATTACCGGAAAAGAACTAACTAATATTTTAAAAACATTGTAATAGAACTTACTGAAAAAAACCCTATCCAAACCATGAAGTCGTACCATAGAAGTCGCTGAAAACCCTGCTAGCTCTGTAGCAGGGGATCTCTTAGTGAGGAGGATTAACAATATATTCTACAGCTTTTATATTTTATTTTGTATATATCTTCTTAAAATGTCAAAATAATAATACCTATCTTTAGTAATAAATAAATAAAAAGTTAAATTGTTCTGGAAAAAGACATTTTAACATCAGCACTCGCCATGTTTTGATTTGTATAAGTAATTTCAAAGAAGTATTTACTTTTACTAAATATTATGCAATAAAAAATAAATTAAGAATGTTATTGAGTTATTTTCCAAGGAAACCGTCTTGCTATTCGATATTGTAATAATATAATACATGAAGGTTACGGCATAGAACAACAAAACATTGATGAGATCAAATACCGAGGCCATGTAACGATCATAAACAGTGTTTGTCTTATAACTTATATGCGAATATGTTATTATAAGTCTTATTAATATTTATCTAAGGAATGATCAACATTGGGATCTGGGTTTGAGTTTCAGTTGCGACTGTTATCTTTTTGTTTTATTTAACATTTTCTTTAAGAGTTGGTAGTTAATCTTCTTTTAAGAGATTAAATTATTAATAATAGTTATGATTCAAATTTTTATTAAAAGATTTCCTGCTGTTTTACTTTTTTTATCGTCTACCCGACCCCTGCGGTCCTGAGGTGATCTTCTGTCGAAAACGGCTCCATCGAATGATCCAATCATTATTATTAATGTATGTTTAAACTTTGCCTGTCCTTTTTACTATTACTTGCGGTTTTACCGTGTTTATCGCTCAGTGGAAAAATAAACTGCGTTATTAGAAATCTTCTATCAAAAATCAACAAGGGGATCACGTGATTCCGATGTCGTATTTTTTTTCGAATAATCCTTGCTGAACAAAAAAGCTTTCATTCAGAGCACGTTTCCATACCTTGTTGTACTTAAGTGAGGGGATACGGTAATATTGGCAATTCCTTCTGTTAAAATTTCGCAAATGCCAAAACACAATGAAACGAATGGCGTAAAGTCGCCATCTTTGCCGCAATGGCTTTATATACATATTCAAATGGCAGCCATCATCGTTATTCAAACGGGGAGCGAACCAATTTTTGCTTTCAACTCTTGCCTGTGACTCAAGTTACAAACTGACATTCTAAATATCAGTTCACTGGAATATGAATACTTTAAAAATGAGTACAGCGCTGGAAGGGAATAGTCTCAGCCCTATATACGCGGAGAAAAGGGAATTTCATTTGAATTATTACACTTATACCTATTTCAATTTAAAGAGGAATCTTTCATTCAATCGTGAATAATCTCGTAAAACTACATCATCTGTGAAGTTTTCCGCAGATAAATATTGTTTTAGGCACTTGAGGTGATTTTATACAAATACGGCGATATAAAATCAACCAAATATTATGATTTTTATTACCTAATTATATGACTTAACCGTGGAAGGGTAAATGAAGAGTTATTCAAATTGAAATATTTATATTTTCGACAAATTACTGACAAGTTGTAGTGGAATTCAGTTATTATAATATATTGAAAGATATAAAACTTTTTTGAAAATTTTTATTATTCATTGATCGTAACCAGTTTCAGCCTATATGGCCTAAGGAAAATTTGAGAAGAGGGTATGGGTACCGCGCGCCGCCTCGGGAACTATTTATTAGATAACCAACATTTCTGCCATAGGTTAGCCCAAGTGTTTCACTGTGTTTGGTGATATAGCAGAAGTGCCCGGGTTTATGAGGTCAGGTATATCCGGGTCTAGGCGACAAATGCGTCTGTCCTTCCTTCCCAGAACTTCCCCTTCCTATTCTAAAAAGACTCTCCACATAGCATCCTCAAAGAAGACATAGGCCATGATAAAAATTATTTTCGTCAAGGCCTGTGTGGAGTCGATCCAAACAAATGACAAATTGCACTAGTCTATTGATGGTCGTGACGGGATGAAACCGGTAACGGTTCATAAATACAAAAGTGGAAAAAAGTTTAAAATTATTTCAATAGATCATATAATTGAAATATTAAGGTTTAAAATTATTAAGAAATTAATTTGTTATTTATTTATTAAAGAGTTCTTTTAAAAGAGTTTTTTTTTAAATTTTTTCACTGTATCAAGTATCAAAGATAAAAATGTACAGGTACTGTATAAAACAATCTTTTAAATTATATCATAATTCTTAAAAAACACTATTTACTATGAAAAAACATCATCCCATTCAAATTCATTAATTCAAGGAATTTACTTCTAAACAACGAAAGCACAAAATTTTCTAGTTCTTTTCGTATTGTTTATTCAATTTATTTGCCCATTTACCTTATTCAAATCAGACACCCTTTTCAGTTGTTAATAGTGATAAAAACTTCGCCTCTTTTCTCCACTGAAAG
Source organism: Hesperophylax magnus (assembly GCA_026573805.1). Classification (NCBI taxonomy): domain Eukaryota; kingdom Metazoa; phylum Arthropoda; class Insecta; order Trichoptera; family Limnephilidae; genus Hesperophylax; species Hesperophylax magnus. Next base: position 20,332 of record JAIUSX010000656.1, read on the forward strand.
ATGTAAATTTTATTTCCGTTTACATGTTGAATTGTGTAATTTATTTATAGAAAAGCGCGGCCTTAAGCAGCCACAAAGTGAGCCTTTCAACCCTTCCCAAATACCACAGGGTGACTGTACAGTGTACACTGTAAACTGCACCCTGTAGCACGTCTCTTGTTTCCGAAAATAACGTACAGCAGATAGATGGGATATGACCTTTACTCAATTTCACATTCTAAATGAAACTTGGTAACGGAGTTGAGTTTTTGTCTATTATTTTACCTCAAATCGTAAGACATCAAAATCAGATGCTGGTTAAAGATAACTGTACAACCTTTGAAATACTCTCATTGGTTTGGCTTTATCCTCCTTTTGAAGTGTTTTGTTTTGTTAGATGGGTGTAGATTGCAGTGTGTTCTACCTTTTTTAAATGACAGATTCGTATGATAAAAGGTCACTTCCCAAATTGTCAGAGCTCTTAAAGCGAATGGTGTGTTTGAAGCTAGGAGTTAAGAGTTTTCCTATAAGCTGGAAATAACGGAAAGTAGAGAATGAAGTTGGGAAGGATACGCACGCAGCCTTTTCCACGGGGAGGTAGTATTTAAATTCCAAGCGCGTAGCAAGCAAGTTAAGGCCAGCGAGCGATTTGTATAAAAAAGGCGAGATTCTGGGAATCGGTTAAAGTCTTCTAAGTCCTCAAATGGTAATATAATCTTGAAATACCCCCCGCAGAAAAAGGATTTGAAAAGAGAAACTAAATCTTCATTTTCTGAAAATGCTTATTTGAAAGAAAGTTTCGTAATCTTTTGTTTGATTAAGAAAAAAACAAGTAAAACGATGTATTTTTGTATAGCAATGGTTGCTATTTTGCCGCATGTATAGTATTATCTAGATTGTTTCTATAAACACTATTCATTCGAAGTTTTGTCAAGTGTTGGAGATTAGCCTTCCATTTATTGGCAATTCTTATTCCACATATTGCTGTCTTATAAGTAAATTTTCAGGTCTTTGGGGGCTGTTCTAGATCATCTAGTAATAACTTCACCTTTGGACTAATTTAGTTTGTCAGCTTTTTTTCAGCTTCGGCATCTCTTACTTTCATTTGGAAGAGGAAACATTCAGTCTAGTTCAATCCACGAAGAAAATATTAAAAAATAATTAAATTAATATAACCTTGGAACAACCACAGTCGTTCGGGGATTTAATTTTTTTTAATTGTGTTGAGATCGAAGAATATACTAGTCTCAGGGAGAGATCGTATGCACGTTATCGACGATCGTCCTAAAAGCCCTCCATAAAAATCTTCCTTCTCATACGTTTTGTATGAAAACGAAAAAGACATGAAATAATCACTTTCTTGTGGCCATTTTGCGAACGCATATTTCTTTCGAATTATATAATATTATGGTATTGCCAATTGTAAAAGCAAGCAAAAAATGATTTAATTCATGCAATTGTAATACATTTTTTCCAGAAAGAGGTAGAAATAAAACATTAAACACACTTATATAATATTGTTTTATCGTTATATAGATATCCGAAAACTTCCGACTAATTTCTAAACTTGACTGAATCTGAACTGTTAGCAAGGGAAAAACCATTTTTTTATGGAATAAAGGATGGAAAAGCGAACGAAACAGATTATTTATCAATATTTTCTAGTATTTTCAAGTAGAATGTAAACACGGTAAACCATTTTTAACAATGACAATGTTAAATGAAGAAAAATGTAGTATTTACAATCTTGGACCATTGGGTGACCACCCAATTTTGAATATTAGAAATTTTAGAACACTTGAAAAAAATACATATTTATCTTTCCTATTTTTTTCAATTGTGATTATTATTTAACGAATTCTTCGGTTAATTATATTTACAAAATAAAACTGATTGATTTTTTTGGACACGATTTTATCTTTCTAATTATATCTCAAGACAAATATTTTCACAATGATGTGGGTACTTATTATTATTACGTCTATAATTTATTTTGTCTATTGGAAACGTCCTGTTAATTATAGAATAATATTCACAGTCACCCACCACTATTATGACAAACAGACAGGTAAGACGTACGTTCCATTGAAATACTGCGCGATTTTATTTTTATTTTTTATATTAACTCCACACAGGAGGCCCTGAAGAAAATAATTTCCCTCAGGGCCTATGTCATCTTTGGGGATGCTGTGTGGAGGGTGTTTTTGTGGAGAGGAAGGAGTGAACATGGGTCTTGAAGAGTCCCATGTTGTAGGAGGGAGGAAACACAGAGGCCGGCAGTTCGTTCCACAGCCGAGCTCTTGAACTTAAGAACGAATCGTAGAAGCGACCCGTTCTCATGTGACAAGTGTCAACTGTGTACAAATGTTGGGCACGCGTTTGGCGTGTATCCCGACTACGCACCGGTGCCGAAGGGATCAATGACGCTAGTTCCTCAGAGCATCTTCCATTGTAATACCGATAGAACAAGGACAGCATACCTACCTGACGCCTGTGCTCTAAAGATTGCAGTCCGTTTGTTAAGATTGGGGAATCTATCAAACGGACCGCCCGTTTCTGCACAGAGTCTAGGGTTTTTTCAGGTATTTAGGGGCTCCGGACCAGAGATGGCTGCCAAATTCGACAGTAGGGCGCACTTGCGATTTGTACAGGGTCAGCAGTTGTGTATTATTAAATTATCTGCGGGCCCTGTACAGTACGCCCAGCTTCTGAGAGGCCAACTTTACTCTGGCTTCGATGGAGCCCCCGTACCTGAGCTGGTCACTTATAGTTATACCAAGCATATCAATGGAAGGCCTGTTCGGAAGATTGCTTCCGTTGAAGGAGACTAGATTATCATTTGGATCCCTTTTAGACGTAATCAGACAGGATTGGGTCTTTGAAACATTAAATTCGACGAGATTATTTTTACCCCAGGAGGAAATACTCTCGAGATAACCGTCCATTCTCTGCTTCAAAGCCCTCCGAGCCGTTGGAGTTTGTGTGCCCTTTGGGGGCTTGTCAAACAAAAAGCAATCAAGAACTGTACTGTCATCCGCGTAACAATTAATCGGTGCATATGTCAAAAGGTCATTGATGTGCAACAAAAACACAGTCGGAGACAGAACCGATCCCTGTGGGACGCCAGCTTTTATGGAGTGCGAGGAAGAGGTGAAACCGTCAGCAACCGCCGAAATCGACCTATCCCTTGATGATGTGATATGATGACGCGATGATGTGGATATGAGCTTATATGAGTTGGATTTATCTTGCATTAAAAATAATACATTTCAAATATACGAATATGTACTTTAGACAGATTAATTATTTATTTACGCTACTTATTAAAAATATTTCTAAGAATCGTGTTTGAGCTGCGATGCATCATTCAATTACAGATATGTCAGCAATACATATATCAGAAGATTCGAAGAAATTGATACCCTTTCAGAAATTCAAGTCGTCCACCGTAGCTGTAGATACCTACATCGTGGAAAAATTGTTTAATTTTTTTTTTCCTGTTCGTAGCATCATCGCACGGTCGTAGCTTCGTAGCCGAGGCCAGTCACGATCGTTGCTAGTGCGACAGTAGTGCCATCTGTCAGGAGTGTTGTCAAATAATTTCCTGTCACGTCCGTACATACCTAGATAGATGGCGTATCATACGAGTATATAGGTATACATCAGGGACGTGGAACCTTTTTACCGTCGAGGGCCATTTGGATGTTAGTAGTATCAGTGCATGTCGAATTTCAACTAACACTCGCTTCTGCTTTCCTCCGAAATGCGTCAGCGGATAAACTTGCAAGTGGAATTTTATTGTGCATTCGGAACACAAAAGCGGTTTAACTTAAGAGTGAATCTGTGTGCCACTTTAACTGTACTACACCCAGAACACGAAAATGATTTTCCTTCTATTTTTCCAGCCCATCATCCTCAATTAGCGATAATTTATAACTGCATTTGGAAACCGAGAATGTTTTCCTTGAAAATGCATCATTAGGTGAATCCAAAACTAGAACTTTATCTGTGCATTCTGAATATAAAACTGGTTTAAACATAAGAATGAATCTGCATTCTAGTCCGCCACTCCACCAGCTCTAATTATAATTGTACTCAGAACACGTTTTTCCTGCATTTTACAATATATTAAGGAAATGCAAATAGTTTTTATAATTACTCATGGAACTCGAAAATGATTTTATATTTATTAACTACATATTAAACGAACTAGAAATGTTCTCACACAAGAGAGAAAGCCGTTCTCACGTTTTTTGTGCTACTTTCAGCAGGCCGCACGAAAAGTGCTCGCGGGCCGCACCAAAAGTGCTCGCAAGCTTTAGTTTCCCCACCCCTGGTATAGACGAAGAAGGTTACCTTGTATTCCGAGCTCGCCGTCGCCCGCACGACTCGTGTTGTGTAATATTATCGGCCACACCGTTCGTAAATATTGAGTTACCAATATTTTTCACGCAACATTAGTTATATTATTTATTTGATATTATGAGCTTGTTTTTTGCCAAATTTCAATTCGGTTGATAGGCATTGGACACAAACAAATTTATACAATATTCTTAAAGTTTCAATATGTACGTCTGGGTTACGATACAAATAAGAAACATATTTCCAATACCATGTTTGAATTCTATTTTTGCCTGTAGTTGAATATGGAAAATAACTGAAATAGACAATCGTGTAGAAGAGAAATGGTCTAAAAATACAATAGAATAGTATTCGTAGTTGAAAGTAAATTTTGTACCAACGAATAAAACTGTTTATCCATTAATTTAAAAACAGTCTGTTTTGTCAAACTATCTTCGCCCTGATTCCACCAAAAATATTTTTCCGTAATTACTTAGCGAGTAGCAGACGGGAGAGATAAAAATAAAGCAATTCGATCGACCCTTACGTGTTGTTCGTTCTCCGTCTACGTTCTGTGTTGAGGTTCAGTGTTCTCATTCCAACTTTATATGTCCGCTACAGTTGTCATTGATTCCAATCTCAACTTTATTTCTCTGACTTAAGGAAGGGTTCAATTAGTTTGAAACGTGACTTTGGATGGAGTGTACCGAGTCAATTACTGAAATATGGTCCAATCGTCCGATGCCGGGATATTGGACGGTTTATCCGAGCACGTGGGGAAGCTAAGGACGATTTTCAATCTTAATTCACGAGACGTTGAGTGAACATGGGAAACGAAACCGCAATCAGAGAAATGCCGATCAGGCGGAAAAGTATCGATTTTCTTCCCGCTCTGATTTCAGATTTGTAAAAGTTGAGGCAAAATGCATGGTCGTCCAAAAAGGTTTAATAAGAACCTCGCATATTATACTACATAACATGGTATATAATTGAGATATGGTATAGACTGTTGAAATAGAAGGGTGTTCATTTTATGCTTCGTTGGAAATTATATAATATGGACATAGAATGTTATGGTAGATGCTGTGGTAAATGATCAATCATCGAAAACTGCATTACAGGGACACTAAATAATTTGCATCATTATACTGAAATAAGTAAATGCTCGTCGAAAGTGGTTTAACAAAGAAACCAAAATGCTATTTACTTTGTTTATTCTAGAGTATATGATCAATGAGTATGATTAGTTAAAACTGTAATAAAGCAGAATCCGAATCTTAATCCCCACGTTCGTGGTATTGAAGTCAGAATGTGGTCAGATTATTCATAATTTAATGATTTGCACAACGCCATTTTCGTGAAAAATCACCTCGAGGGAGCACAAAATAAAGATTTGACAAAGTAATAATATCAGTTGAAATTTGCTCCAATCTTCTTCAAATTCATTTTTAAGTGAATGCATCAAAATTTCGCGATGTCAACGTTTCTCTTATTTCCGTTTGCCGGGCGAGCGGCGTCTTCTAAAGAGTATCCCGTCTGTCCCAAGAAAGCAACTAACGTGATATGTTTATTTGCAGTACAAATATATAGGTTAAGTCAACACGACTGGGAGTTGTGAGTATTTCCGTCGAGCAGAGCAATAGGAATATTTACGGCCAGGACCGGTAGTCGAGACTCTACGGGAGGAGGCTGCTGGTAAACAAACATTATTTCTTCATTGCAAGCGAAATCTCACGATCACGAGATGTTGTTCGTTTTTCCAAATGCATGCACTGGATAAAGATGGAAAGATTGTAAAAAATGCTGATTTATGAATTGTCTTATATTCCAGTAACCAGTACCATAATTCAAGTCAATCGGTTGTGGAACTTCAAGTGCAAGATAATTTAACTGAAAATCGGTTGTGGAGCTTCAAATGCAAGATTACTTAACTGATAATCGGTTGTGGAGCTTCACTTGCAAGATTTTTCAACTGATAATCGGTTGTGGAGCTTCACATGCAAGATTATTCAACTGATAATTCAGGGAAAGATTAAAATACAAATTTACCTAATACAGGAATCGTATTGCTTTAAAACCTAAGAGGGTCGAGTAACCAGTAACATAATTCAAGTCAATGTTCCGGACTGTAGTTTGCAGGATAAAGATTATCCATTTATCAAAATTTCAGTTAGGAGACCACAATAAGAAATCTAAAAGCCAAACCACCATTTTAGTTATTTTTTATATCAACTAAATATGTTTGTATTGTAAAAGACAACGCATAATTGTGGAGGACATTTCACATGCATAAATTGATTATTTTTATAGATAAGTTAATTAATTTAATTTTAAATTATTTATTGTTATCAGGTTTAATTTTGTAGAACTCCATTTTAATTACAAGTTTTTCTTTTACATATTCAGTAAAATAATTATTCAATATTAAAAAAAAACAATTTATTAAAAATAAGTTCGGCTAAGTAATTATTATTACGCATTGACAGCTGTATTGCCTTCTGAAGGTTTTGACAGTTTAATAATGAATTCAGCAGGCAAAACAGCTTTTAGTTAGGGAAGTGTTTTTGTCCAAAGGATGTGTTTGTTTTATGTATTTGTAATTGATGTGCATGACTTGTTCTAGTATTGCGAGATTTTTTGGAGCAATAAATGTATTTTAATTATTGTGGATGAATAAAAATATATTATTATTACAAATATTGTTATGAATATCATGCTAGGAACAAAGAGTACTAGTCAAAAACAACAACTTTTCAGGAGAGTGATTTCAAATTTATAAACTGTGATTACTTCTATTGGGTGATTGAGTAACAGTGCAAATTATTTATTGAAGAGATTTAAAAAAAAATACATATATATATTTATACCTTACATGATAGATACTGGGTATTAATATACAGGTGAAATTGCCAGTATACCTTGAATCGAATCGAATCGAATTATCAAAAAACATCTAGTATCATAAAAAGCGTATTGCATTAAAAAAAATTGTTAAAAAATAAACAATTTGGTTGAAGGAAATCTTTTAGACTATTATCGGTATGTTATGTGTTATGATATCGCAGTCAGTTACCACGAGCCAAATAACAGTTTGCCGTATAACCCCACAACGTACGATAAGGCAATCTTTAAACGACTTCTAAATAGCTCCGCATATTGTGTGGCCATACAGGAAAGGTTTTCTTTGACCCTAGACATGAAATTATTTTTGATAGTGGGTAAGTGGGTAGGAACCGAGGATTGCAATAATCTCGGGGAGTTTGTAGGTAAACATTTTCCGTTGAAACTTTATTAATTTTATGTTAGTTGTGTTGATTTAAAAGAATATATTTAAAGCATAAATCAATCACCAAGAACGAACCATTATTTTGTTGCCGACTAGTTTTGCCTAGATATAAACCTTGTCAGAGACACAAGAGGTATGAAGTTAATTGATAATCATCAAATTAGTAGTCGTATAAAACAAATGTATCAGAAAATGGGTGGTTTGTAGAGTGATTGGTTTATTAGGTGAAACCACTGAGTGATTGCTCTATACAAGAAAGAAGTGATAAGAATAATAATGTTTTATTGCATGTAATAGCAATTACAATATCTAGTAAAATATTCATTTGTTCTCCGTTCAGGTATAGATCAGATAAACATGTTTAATGTCCAAAGTACATTATAAGCATAATACATTATTTGAAACGAATTGTATGGGCTTCTCGACGTTTATTACCATCAATAACAAATAATATATCACCAACTTTCAGGACGTAAATAACCTTAACGATAGTAAATCAAAAGGAAGAACACCTATTCCCTCTCAATCGAGATTTACGTTCACTTCTTGTTGCGAAACAGCTGCGAAATAAATTTCAAAAAGGCGTCGTTTAAAACAATGGATGTTCGTGTTATAACGCCGCTAATGTTCGCCTTTGAACGTAGTCCCTCATTTATTTATGATTATATTTCCCAGAAACACGGAGTCTGCTTTTCTACATCTAATACTTGGTGTTATACCATACCTACTAACTTTGTGTAGACTTTGGTGTCGCAAGACGCAAACACATGTTTTGTGTCGCAAACTTGAATATCGCCCCCGAGTAAAAAGCGCCGGGTCGCCGTTATAATAATTTATCGGGGAAAACTTTGCGGAACAGGCCCATACTTCACCCCGTCGAATAGTGCCTTGTTTATAATTAACTTGTTACAGGTAAAGTTTCTTTAATAGGATCAACCAATTTTAGCTGCGGAGCTATTGTGCTGTGTCCCAGGATATTTATGGTGGCCTTTCTTGGGAAACGTCCATTGTGCACGAATGTGTGTTATTGGAACGTGCCGTGTAATCTACCTGCTCGTACAAGAAAGCCTTTGGGTCCTTTTCAATAATATGATAATCTGCATAAAATGAACATCGTACATAAGAATTTCAATTACATTCGTTGTGATGTTAGTCTATCATAGTTAAAAAAAAAACATATCCGCAAAAATATTATTTATTGTACAAAATTTTAACACCCTTGAAAAAGATTATCACGATTAACGTTAAATAGAAGAAATTTTATGAGGGGAAAATAAATAAAATATGTTTTCATGCAATTTTATGGAAATGTATTTCATTTTTACAATTTTTTATTTATTTTTGCGGCGATGAAATAAAGTAGGCTTTCATGTTTTTTAGCATAAGTGGAAAATTGATTGATCGTCTCTTGGCTTTTACACATATTCTTCATTCTCCGTTTGTGATTGAGAAAATCGCTTTTAGTGTGAAAAACACGATGAATCGTTATAAACTTGAGAATGAATTTCAGTTTCCGTCGGTAATGTTTTTTTCAAATTTCGGTATAATCAATCTGAGGGGCAAAACGTGGCGGCAAATTAGTTTAAAACATTGTTATTTGAAAAAAGGAAAAGCCAACTGGAAAACCTTAATGATGTTTGCCGCAGACATACCAGACGGTAGAAAGTTGAACTCATCAGCAAATATTTTTTGCAACTAACTGGTCATTAACAAATCAGTTTTAGAGTTCGGCACGGACCCGCCAGTCGAGTAATCATCACGTTCCGAAAAATAATTATTTTTTTAACTAAATACGAACAAACTTTTAAAATGATAATAAGCTAACGTGTGCTTTTGAGTTAGTTGGATTTTCGACGGTTACAGACATTTGAGTCCGGGGAAAGATAAATCTTTCCTGGTTATCTCCGTAATCTGGGTCTATTTTCGAATAGCAAAGAAGTCCGGTAAGCTGCATTAGGGTTAAGGTTTAGCGTTAAACTTAACAAGTTAAACGGGGTTTCACATTTTATTTGATCCCCGATTGCTCTCCGTGACACTTAACTGGTTGTAGGATATGAAGATTGAGTGCGGAATTACTCGGCAAACGTATTTGGTACTAACAAAAGTAGAAACTTTACATTTATCAAGGCGTGTAATTAACAAAGTTCCTCGCACAAAACATCGTGACGTTATCTAACTTTAATTAAAGAGTTAGATTATATCTCATTGCTCATAAATACCAATAAAACATTCAAAGTTTGTAAATTTATATGGTTTTTATATTTACTGGAAGTTACTTACCCCAATTGGCCTGAGTTTCAACAATCGTTCCTCGCATTGAACAATTATGTTTTGCAAGTATTTTTTGGTTTTTAAAAACCTAAAAAAACTTGCAGAACTTAATGATTATATTATTAAATTTGATTTTAATGAAATTTA
>JAIUSX010000657.1:0-49782 GCA_026573805.1 Hesperophylax magnus
GTAGGTGGTATAATTTTAACGACAGTTTTGAAACATGAGAAAGAAATAATAAAAATAAAAGAACAAAAATTAAAAAATACAGCGGATTGACTGGTTTACAAAAATACAACTTCCATTTAGGAATAGTGTTTAAATAAGTCTTTTACGTAATCCACAAAATTCACTAAGTTAATATTAAATATATCGACATCACCTAAGTATTGGTTTCTCATAGTGTGAAACCGTTGTATTGGGGAGTTCGCAATGTAATTGCGCTTATGTGTGTTGCATTGGAATAGTGTATTTTGTCGTGTTGTTATTGTAGGTATTCGTAAGTTTATGACTTGCAGAAGTTCGCAACAGTCGAATTTACAGTTTAGAATTTTGAATAAAAAAGTTAAGTCGTTTATTTTAAGCCTGTCTTCCAATGTGTGTATTTTTAGAATATTTAATAAGAAATGATATTGTAAGTTTTCTAGTGGGATATTTAATTAAAAATTTATAAAACGTAGAAATATTTTTTGAATTCGCTCAAATTTATTAATGTGAATTTTTTGAGAGGGAGACCAAACTACTGAGTTGTATTCAATTATGCTTCTAACTAGAGATATGTGTACCAGTTTAATGGCTTGTACAGAGTTAAAGTTTTTAGTTGTTCTTAATATGAAGCCTAGTGTTTTCATGCCTATATAATACTAGTGGATCCCCCGCAATGCTTCGTTTTCATGCCAATATAATACTAGTGGATCCCCCGCAATGCTTCGTTTTCATGCCTATATAATACTAGTGGATCCCCCGCAATGCTTCGTTTTCATGCCTATATAATACTAGCGGATCCCCCGCAATGCTTCGTTTTCATGCCTATATAATACTAGTGGATTCCCCGCAATGCTTCGTTTTCATGCCTATATAATACTAGTGGATCCCCCGCAATGCTTAGTTTTCATGCCTATATAATACTAGTGGATCCCCCGCAATGGTTCGTTTTCATGCCTATATAATACTAGTGGATCCCCCGCAATGCTTCGTTTTCATGCCTATATAATACTAGCGGATCCCCCGCAATGCTTCGTTTTCATGCCTATATAATACTAGTGGATCCCCCGCAATGCTTCGTTTTCATGCCTATATAATACTAGTGGATCCCCCGCAATGCTTCGTTTTCATGCCTATATAATACTAGCGGATCCCCCGCAATGCTTCGTTTTCATGCCTATATAATACTAGTGGATCCCCCGCAATGCTTCGTTTTCATGCCAATATAATACTAGTGGATCCCCCGCAATGCTTCGTTTTCATGCCTATATAATACTAGTGGATCCCCCGCAATGCTTCGTTTTCATGCCTATATAATACTAGCGGATCCCCCGCAATGCTTCGTTTTCATGCCTATATAATACTAGTGGATTCCCCGCAATGCTTCGTTTTCATGCCTTTATAATACTAGTGGATCCCCCGCAATGCTTAGTTTTCATGCCTATATAATACTAGTGGATCCCCCGCAATGGTTCGTTTTCATGCCTATATAATACTAGTGGATCCCCCGCAATGCTTCGTTTTCATGCCTATATAATACTAGCGGATCCCCCGCAATGCTTCGTTTTCATGCCTATATAATACTAGTGGATCCCCCGCAATGCTTCGTTTTCATGCCTATATAATACTAGTGGATCCCCCGCAATGCTTAGTTTTCATGCCTATATAATACTAGTGGATCCCCCGCAATGCTTCGTTTTCATGCCTATATAATACTAGTGGATCCCCCGCAATGCTTCGTTTTCATGCCTATATAATACTAGCGGATCCCCCGCAATGCTTCGTTTTCATGCCTATATAATACTAGTGGATCCCCCGCAATGCTTCGTTTTCATGCCTATATAATACTAGCGGATCCCCCGCAATGCTTCGTTTTCATGCCTATATAATACTAGTGGATTCCCCGCAATGCTTCGTTTTCATGCCTATATAATACTAGTGGATCCCCCGCAATGCTTCGTTTTCGTGCCTATATAGTACTAGTGGATCCCCCGCAATGCTTCGTTATTGCTAATGTCTTTCTCGGGCGTCTCCGACTTCTTCTACCATTCACTACTGTATACCACAATGTTACTGTTAAAAACTACATTACATCGACTTTAATTCGACTCCGTATCTCATTACGATGCCGAGATATTGGGTTAAGTATTCGTCAAGTGTCCCCGACTTCTTCTACCATCTATACATCTTTAAACACTACTGGCCCAAGACTTGTGTGATCATTCTTAAATCATGTGGCAGTTTTTCGAGGCTGTAGCTTCCAGACACTCCGAAAGCACGCTCACCGAACTTAGTATAGAAATTTTATTTATTGCTATTAAGTTTAATTTGTAGAACTCCATTTTAATTTTAATTGTTTATTATTTAAAAAAAATAAAATAATAAAATAAATAAAAATAAAAATTAGTATAGAAAGGTTACACGAAATGGCTTTAGCCGTGTTTGGTGACCAGATCTGAATAGTCATGTAAAGTGCATAAATATGCACCAATACACGCATTCCTAGGTGTGTGTTGTATGCCTGAATTGCTAAAAGATGTTCAAAAGAAAATAAATTGGCTGACAGTGAAATAGATGCTGACTTTGAACACAATGATATTTATACTTAAAATAATAAAAAAACACTTAAGGCGAAGCTTAATGCTAAATCACTATTTTGATTAATCTTTATAACGAATTGGTGTACATTATGAATACCAAAAAATATTCTTTAGATAAATTGAAGGTTTTCCTGTCGTTTCGATTGAGCAGAATACAAATAAAAAAATAAATTACTCAATAAAAAATATAAATGTACTTAAACAATAAAAATAAATGTATGAAGGCGTAAAGGAAACAACTTTAAAAAAACAATATTATAGCTAAGATTATCTGTGACAGTTTCACTTGATTAACTTTTTTGCTTTCTTAAAATTATTTACAAATAAAAAAAAACAAGTTTTGTGTTTGAAATCGAACGTTTCTAGACTCCGTTTGTCAAGCGATTTTAATGCCTATTACCTAGAATATAAGGTATAACGAGAATATACACATTTTTGGCTTGTAGCTTCCTCTTAAAGAAAATTGTATAGGTGCAACAAGGACAGTCACAAACATAATACGAAGAACGTGCAATTAAATTACGCTACCCAAAAAGGGACAAAACCGATACACAAAATAGTTTACTGTACAAAATAATACAATATTATAATGCGTTGAAGGAAACCATAAAGTCTATACAAATTGATAGATTCAAGCTGGATTGCAGGAGCAATACTAATAAAAATAAAGTGCAATAATGTATTTTTATGAATGGCACAAAGGATAACAAATTATTATAAGCAATAATTAGTCGCCTGAAATATCCATACAAATTGAAAATATCTCCCGAGTAAAAATAAATGCCGCCGACGGGTATTGAACCCGTGGGAAACTAAGTCTAAGGTAAAACAAAGCCTTTCCTACAAAATAAAGTTGGTTGTTACAGATGAAAAAATATGATAAGCAGTAATTGTTAATTGAAGTACTAGTACATATTGAATTATTTGACGTGTTGGAAATAAGCCGACGTAGCTCAGTGGTCCAGAGCACCTGACCGGACATCAGAAGGCGCGGGTTCAATTCCCGTCGGCAATAATGAATGTATGTAATAAATTAGACATCTGTAAAATTCGATGTACAAATGGCTAAAATTAATTTACTAAATGAAAAAATAAAATAAAAAATATTCACTTAACAAAATAATTGTAAAAAAATAACAGTTAAAATAATCATTCGTTCTTCGCATTCTTAATTGATTGACGGATTATTGAACGTGAAAATTACTACAGTCTAAAAAAATTATTCATTCAATCAACTAGCCAGCTGTAAACTATTTCCGGTAGGTACCAATGAGAACTTTGCTAGATACAAAACGATCTTTAGTTAAATCAATTTACTTGCCTAGAAAGTGTAACGAAATTGCAGATAAGCTTGACACGCCTAACTTAGCAGTCGGTTACTATGGATATTGGGAATATAAGTGCGAAATGAATCCCTAGACATTTTTTATGATAAATAGAATAAAATCATTTTGTTTTTAATACCACTATATTATATATATTCTTAGGTGACAACTCATCAAAATGACAATTAAAAACACATACAAAACGTGTTATAAAGTTATGAAAACTGATGAAATAAACTAGGTTATTTATGAAACTATTTAACCTAGTTTTTGTTTCATCACTTTTAATGACTTTATATCATTAAAATAGAAAATAAAACATTTTTTAACTTATTTCCACTTTTTTATTTTACCAGTACCGGTTTTTATTTTTATATATATATATATTTTTTTTTTTTTTTAACTTTTTTATTGCCAGCCTGAAGATGTCCATAATAGGACGAAACCGGTACTGGTAAAATAAAAAAGTGGAAATAAGTTGAAAAATGTTTTATTTTCTATTTTAATACTATATAATTCCACCACGTATAACAGTGTAATAAATAAAGACTTTATATCACCTTTCAAAGGTGTTTTGAATTGTCATTTTGAGTTAATATTTTAACTATCATTCCATGATAACTCCTCAAAATGACAATTCAACACACCTATAAAAAGTGTTATAAAGTTATAAAAAGTGATGAAACAAAAACTAGGTAAAATAGGTTACATACGTAACTATTTAACCTAGTTTTTGTTTCATCACTTTTAAAGTCTTTATATCACCTTTTAAAGGTGTGTTAAATTGTCATTTTGAGGAGTTATCATGGAACGGTTTTTATTATTATTTTTTTTTATTATTTTAAGCCACACAAGAGTCAGCCAAAGCGATTTCCAGCAACGTTTCAATTCAGAATGGTGGTTTTCTGGGCGATACCGCAAATATATTATATATTATTTTTAATGAGTAATTTATGAAAAAACACATAAATCAAATCAAATTTACTTGCGTACGCCGGCATTTGAACCCGCGAACTCCAGCATGGTAGTCGAGAGTATTACCCCTTGACCACGTATTTAAAAAATATATTTGCCTCACACTACAAAATTTTTTTACATCAGTGTAAAATATATATGTGTCAAATTTTATAGATATATTAATTAACTAATTCATTTGGATACCTACTCATTACTTGTCTGAATTTTTTTCACAGTCAATTCCAATTTAGAAAATCAATTCAAATCCCAGTTTTAGAGGTCATTGAACCGGAAAGACACATCACACACATGAAGAGACACACCACTGAAATTACCGTTTTTAATTACCAAGTTACGAATAACCTGGCAGTATCTGAACTGCTATCATTAAAGTAGAAAATATTGCTTGAGTAATGTTTGGGGACCAATGCACGTTTTACACGATGCTTTTGTTTGTCCAGTTTTCATGGGTCTTTTCAAAAGTATTAGGGATGAAAAAATAGAACGTGTTCTATTTTGGTACCGATTTTCGTTCAGTTTAAGATGGCGGACATTATTTGACATCAGCTGTCATCTCTAATTGTTTTACGTAACTATATTAAGTGGAAATGTTACATGTTTATTTCGTTCAATATTTAAAATATTAGTTTTAAAAATACAATGTATGTGTTTATTATTGATTGATAGCGTCTATTACTGATCGCTTTTGTGAATTTCACAGGCACGGAGAAAACTAACTAAATGAATTGACAGGTTTCCTAACAAAACTGTCGGTAAACCACGAATATGTTATTAATAAATTCTGACTGTCACACTTCGTCCTTGTGTTTATCAGGAAAAATACAGCTGCATGAACACGTGTTCTGATATATTCACGATGAACTAGTATTTGAATAAATCAGTTCATTTTTCTCCGTGTGTATTCTTTATAATTTGTTAAAAAATAACAGATGCTTTCTTGTGATCTATGTTCAGTGTTGTTATTTTTGACGTCACCGGAAATACCAACCACCAAGTTACCCAAAATATTATTTCTTCTTTAATGGAAATTATTTGTATGAAATCGTATGAAAGTATAAAAACGAAAAATTCCTCAAGGAACAATCTTTGGACCATTGCTATTTCTAAAGTATGTAAATGACATTTTCCAACAAAAAAATAATGGTGCGTTTATTCTCTTATGCAGATGATATCGTATTAACAATTTTAAAAAGTTAAAATATAAACTAGTTAACAAATTTGCAAAATAAAGATAATAATACTTAACAATATAATATCTTATGCTCCTTTCAGAAAATACCTAAACAGAATTTAATGATCGTGGAAAGCAAAGATTTTTCATATGGGTCCCGATATAGTTTCCATGTGGGGATCAGTATATAAAAAAGTAATGTGTAAAACGCCCATTAGCTAGCAGAGGATTGAACTCACGACGTCTGTAGCTTTAGACCGCTCGACCAACTAACCTTACTTTATTTGGACTAATTAATAAATTTCTGAACATGTATATTATTTGATTACATAATAATAAGGTTAACCTTACTTCAAATCGGGCCGTTGATAAGAGTAAAGAAAATCTCATGATTGAATTTTGATTTCTACGAATTCGTTCGGCAAAAAAAATGCTGCCATTACAACGGTAAATATTGATAAAATTGTTGAATGAAATTCTCAGTACCACGCTACGGAAATCGTTTTTCATAGTGTTCCTGGAATTTTGTATACATTATTCAAACTGCTTTCATCTCCCCTTAGTTCTTGCAAGCTTCACTGAACATCCATAAATCGCTGCGTAGGTACACACTTCAAATAAATTCCATGCATTGTCTACATTTCTTCAAATGGTACCGACATAATTCGTCTTTGCTTTTTGTAGATCGGAAGTTAGCATGCATTAACGACTTCCTTTGCAATTCTATACAACGTTTTAAATACATGTTATTATATTATTATCACCGAAGCTCCAACCCTTGGAAGAACAAGCTTGTACACGTCTAGAAAACGTCTCCAAATCTACCGAATATCTTTAGGGTATTCTCGGAATGAACCATATATGGATCACAAGGGATTTACAGATTGCTGGTTTGAAAACTCGGCTATCCTGGAAAGCATCATGTCTATGTTCCCGATGGTTATCTCCGTCACCGACAGCATAGACTTACGCTGCCTTACTAATAAAAAATCACTACACAACGTTAAATGGTAATTTTGTTGCACATTGAATAAATACTGTACAATTTCTATTTGGAATCATTACTAATAAAAATGTATTTAACTGGCTGCGAAAGAACTGGCAACATTGAATTTTGGCAGACTAGCGCATGCGCAATTTTACCGCGTGAATTTAATAAAACTCCCATGAAAGTGATGTTTTTGATCAACACGGATACCTTATGCATGTGTAGATAAATACAAATTTTAAAAAAATCAACGTTTATACTATGCCCTAATGGATCCAAATGTTAGATTTTTTAGGTTATTCTTTCGGAATTATAATTATAATTTTGAATTGTATGAACGAGATAAAAATAAATTTCGACGGTTTGTGGTGCGCTCCTTTTCAACTTTTTTCATATTCGAAATTAAAATATTTGCACTTTTCAAATTACAAAGTATATTTCAAATATAAAAATCTATTAGGTAATTTTATATAATAGATAGATAGAATAATAGAGTACAAAGGGTATAGCTTATAGGTTACATCCCATTTCTTCCAGCTAACCCAACAATCAAATGTATGTAAATAATAACTAAAAGCAGAGGTATTTAATTTATGTAAGGTATTCATTTAAAGTGTAGTTACATTTGTTTAAAAGAAATGTTTTTAGTGATGAAGTGATGATTTAAATTTAAGTATGTCGGTTATTTGTTTGATGCTACGTGGAAGGTTGTTATATACTTTAATGGCCATGTAGTGTGGTTCTTTTTGAAATATAGTTTTGTTTGCTTTTGGGATTAATAAGTTTTCTGTGAACCTTGTAGCGTGTTTATGTGTTGAGTTTTTTGTGGGAACTTTTCTGGAGATGATCGAACTAACAGGCATAACTCCATGTCCGTCACCGTCAGAAGTTTGAGATTTAAAAAAATTGGTCTACATGAATCCCGGTGATCAGAGTTTATAATTTTTCGTAGGCACCTCTTTTGGATGATAAAAACATCTTTGGCGTTTACCGAGTTTCCCTAATTTAATTTAATTTTTTTTTAATTTCTTCAAAATAAGTATAAATATATAGGAACATTTAAAATACCTTGGAAAAATTCCGAAATTCGTTGAGAAAATATTATTATTTCAAGTATACAACAGATAAACAACCCTATTTGACTGGATAAGCAATGTATATATCTTTCCATTAACTATTTTATGTCAGTTTATATATAAGTAAGGTTTTCACATACACGCCTGCATATCAATTGTATAAAACTTTCACCACAATTATAAGTTTTGAACTGTACACAATTTTCTTGAATGGCTTGCATTCAACATTCTCTCTTGTGAAAGGCCATCTTTCAGAAATATAATTGTCACTGTGTCACTGTGCTTGCTTTTAGTTACGACCCATTAAGGCTAGTTTGTTCAGTGTCCCGTTACGGAATTAAGTAACAGCATGGCACTCTGTAAAACTAAGATAGCGGCACCTATTTACGGCTGGATCATTGTTATCTATTGATATCAATCAACCAAAATGTTAAATTGATTAGCTGCAGGAACACGATGCGGCAATTAGATAGGGTAATGGATAAAAATCAGTCAAATACGTGGCACTTCATAATATATAGATCGCTTTTATTTTTTTATTATTCTTGATTGTGAGTTAGTTCACATCGTCGTGTGTGCTAATAATTTTAGAAACATTAATTAAATAGTATAAAACAATGTCGCTAAATAAGCACATAAAAAACAGGGTTTTCACTATTATTTAGAGCATTCCTTCCGGAAGGTTTATATATACAATTCATGCATATTACATTTATAGAAGTAGAGAAAAGTCGACCAACTCCGGGTACAGGTCAGCTGGTAATAAATAAAAAATCAGCTTGCGTATGTTTTGTGCTCACAAAACTCGAAAAGTATTAAAAAGTATTATGTCGGGTATTACACCAGAAAGAGATACGGAGACGAATTAAAGTCGATGTAATGTAGTGTTTTAACAGTAACATCGTGGTATTCAGTAGGGAATGGTGGAAGAAGTCGGACACGCCCGAGCAAAACATTAGCAATAGTCCACTAGTATTTATATATAAGGCTGTAAAATTTTTGTCGGTTTTTTTAACCGTTTTTGAAGTCGATGGATTACAATTTTAGTCGTCATGCGACGACGTTTAGACGAGACAATACCCTAAAATAAATTTGGAATCTTAACGACGTAAGTGTAGAAGCCATGCATAGAAATATGCGACGCGCGGCCTTCGTGTATTGGACAGACCTACGGTTGAATTTGCTCTAGCAAATCTCTAGAATAAAGTGGGAATCTGAAGGACACACGTGAAGAAGCCTTGTCAAAGAATATTCGGCGCATAGCCCGGCGTAATGGATGGACCTACGCTCGAATTTGCGCTAGCAGTCCTAGAAAATTGTTCTTTCCGTGGGGTTTATTCAATTATTTCTGATGAACTTACCTCTTACCGCTAATTTTATAGTCAAATATAAATTACTTACATCCTTAGGTATTGGTCTAAAAATATATATGTTATCGTAACGAATTAAAATGTGAGCTTAGAGCAAACCCCCGTTATTAGATTTGTTATTATTATTCGTGGGTTCGAATCCTGGCGTGAGCAAAAATATGAAAAGACATTAAATAATATACATTTATGTATCTTTGCATGCGTATATATATCTATATACTTATATAAAGAAAATATCTGCGGCGAGCGGAGTTTCTTTGTTTTTAATGCATATCTACAGTTTTATTCCAAGATTAAAATTTTTATATATATATATATATCTATATACTTATATAAAGAAAATATCTGCGGCGAGCGGAGTTTCTTTGTTTTTAATGCATATCTACAGTTTTATTCCAAGATTAAAATTTTTACAATTGACCTTAAAAACAACAGTAAGATGACTGTCTTCACGAGATTTTGAAAAACCACCCCATCCCCTTTTCCCACCCCTTAAAACAGAATTTTAATACTTCTTGATGTAATTTTACACACTTGACAATAAAAATTAATCTACATCTTATTTCCAAAAACTCAGCGAAAAGGGCCAACGGGTAACGCCGGGGAGTTCTACTAGTATATTGTAATTAGCGTCATGTTCTAAATTTGTATATAATCTCAGTATTCCCTGGGTGAAAGACCACCGTTCAGAAGCGAAACACTGTTTAAAATGGTTCTAGCCGTGTTTTCTGAATATCCAGGTACTTCCCAACCTTCCCCGACCCCATCTCCCACAACGCACTCCAACTAGGGAGGCCATGTTCCCACTGACTCCGGATAAGAACAAAGATCGTAATTTATTACAATTACTCCATTAAGGCGATGCACTACGTCGTGTAATATTTTAAATTGAACCGCTATCAATAACAACCCTCACGTAGATGGCGATAAGGTTTAAAATCCCGCTTAACACCATCCGTCTGTTTTGATTTATGCAAGAAAAAAACATGGCTAAAAAGTGCCTTTTATTTTATTTTGTGGATGTTCAAGAAAAAATATTTAAAAAAATTTCAATCATTTTATAAATAACTTAATTTGCCACATTATACAATAAAATCATAACCGAAAATGGGTTCGTAAGTAGGAGATTTTGAACTTTAAAGCAGTTTTCATAAGCCTTATACATTTTTTTTTCTGGGCTTATAAAAAGACTTATCTAAAAAATACTCGATTATTTCAAAGGCCAAGATGTATTCTACTCGCAATATTTAATTAAAGTATCTGAAACATTTCTCGTCGACCAAATTTTCAAACCAAAACACATGATTTTGCATTACTACGTATGGCATCGCCTTAAGCTAATATAAAATAAACGTTTAACATTTTATTTTTCTAGTACAAAACAGAATTCTTTGAAAATCACCAACATTTTAAATTTTAAAAAATTACCAGTCACGCAATCGTCGCATTTCTATGCCGGCGTTATTCTGTTCGAAGTACGTTACAAAACAATGTGGGTACTTTGAGTATCACCCTGGTGATGTAATCGTCCTATTGAGCTAATTCGTCGTTTGATTGGATCATCGTCCCATTGGAAAGGTCACAGACACACAGTAAACAGTATGGGACACATACTGTTCGAAATTTAAAACAAATATAAAGATTAGAGGACAAACGATCAGTGTTCAATTTTAAAAATATAGAAAATACATATATAATTTTTTTACAAATACAAAAATACACCTTTTTCATAATAATAATGTTAGATACGGAATCAACAATATTTTTATATTGAAATAAAACAATAACTTTGTTTTTTAACCACGATTAATACAATAATGAATTGATTTTGGGGTATTATGCCGTGTTGCGCTAACTCCTTATTTAGCCAACGTTTCGGACAGCATTGCAGTGTCCATCATCATGACAGATGTGTAATCCAATTTATATTTTTTTTAATACCGACCGGTTTCGCTTAACACAAGCATCTTCAGGGTATAAAATTAAACTGATCAAAAATTTACAATGTGTGAGCTTATTTACATACAGAAAGAGACAAAACATATTATAAAGGAACAGTGAGAAAGTGAAATTAACATCTTACATAGTGATAGAGAGAAAGAGTGAGGTGATATCTATTTAGTTAGCAAGTTATTTCTACAGGGACAAAACGTCACTTGAACAGGTGATTAATTTCTCGTGATAATCTTTATCAATATTGAACTAACAATAATTAAAAAAAAGTCGCGGTAAATATTGGTTATAATGCCGATCTCATTGATACAATTTTAAATAAAAAAAGAAAACAAAACATGCTGAAATTTCACGAATCCAGAGCTCTCCATTTGAGAGTTGTTGTTGTTTCGTTCAATCAGCTTTTTGCTCTATGGTTATAGGTACGATTCATTAATCAACACGTTTTATCAGCAAAACTTTCAGAGTAGTTTAATGTTTACAAATATTTAATGAACGTACCAAGTAAATTTTTATCAATGTAAACTTCAAATAACCATAGCTGGATAAAAATTCAACAGTACTCTGCAAAAAAAATTAACTAACTAACTAACCATCACGCCGTTTCCCCGCAGAGGTAGGCAGAGAGGACGGACCGCCAAACAACTCGGTCTTGGCAAACACTCCTTGCCTCATTCAAATTCATACATACTCATCTACATTCTGACTCTTGATATGGCGCGACTCGAGTATCTGATTCACTTGATCATGCCATGTCTTCCGCGGGCGTCCTCGACGTTCTGCTACCATTCGCATTCGCATCAAACCATCTAAACTTCCCTTTCTTAATCTTACTCATTACGCTTACATCAGCCTTGCACTCCTTGTGGATCTCCAAATTTCTCACACGATCATACATGGTATTACTACAAATACGCCTCAGGGATCTCATTTTAACTGCTAACTTCCATACATCAGAGTAGGGACCAGCATTACATTGTAGACTGAAACATTACGTATTGTAAGTAAATATATGTCCCATACAAATTGGTATATTCGAGACATTATCTAGGTTACAAATTAATTCGTATAGAACTATGTAATCATACAAAGGCATCCTAGGTTGGATTCGAAGTTGAGACCTTTACCTTTTTAGTTTTATGTGTCTTGTTCTGTCTCATGTTTCGTTCAGATTTATTATTATGTATTCTTATTCAATGATATACTACATTTATTTATTTATTTATCGTTTCTTTACATTGTATCTTTTTTTTAAGTTATAATTTTTAACCTCACTAGGACCAGCCTGTGTTGAGGTTAATAATTTTACATTGATAAGTATAACCTTCAGAAGTTTATTATAGTAAAGAGAATTTATTTCAATTAAAATTTAAATATTCATTTACACTTTTAGGAAAGGTCGATAGGTGTCCCATATAAATAAAAATCGGATACGTTTGTCCGAGACACTAACTAGGTTACAAATAGATTTAGATATATTTATTTAGATATTTGTAATCATTCAGAAAGATAACAGTAAGAAATACGGGAAAATTAGTTGAAATCGATATACAGGGTGTATCGGCACGTACCCGACAAACTTGAACCAGCTATTCCTTAGCACATTAGGAGTAAAAAATGTTATGGGCACTTTGCTGTCCGGTAACATTTTTTAAAATTAAAAACAAAAAATAAAATATTTCCACTCTCCGTCACTGTCATTGGTATTGCTTCTCGTGTTCAACAGCTGTTATTAGCAAGTATCTCGAAAAGCGTCTTCGCTCTTTCGTACACACTAAATAATAATACAGGATTATCCAATAAGAGGTGTTATTTTGAATAGCCCGCTATATCGGTAGATGTTACTTTTGAAGCTGTCATTTTTTGACATTTGACAAGTAGAAACTACGTCATTAATAAAAATGGAACGATACACGCTTCAACAACGCATTGAAATTGTTAAAATTCACTTGAGTGAATCAAATGCAAATCACCTTGATTGATGAGGCCCATTTCCACCTCGGTGGCTTCGTCAACAAGCAAAATTGTCGCATCTGGGGCTCGTAAAACCCAAGAGTTATTGTTGAAAAGCCTCTCTATCCTCAAAGTGTGACTGTTTGGTGCGGTTTATGGTCCGGCGGAGTCATTGGACCTTACTTTTTCGAAAATGAGGCTGGAGCAACAGTTACGGTGAATGGATTGCGCTATCGAGAGATGATTAATGATTTTTTATGGCCGGAATTGGGTGGTATTGATCTGAACAACGTTCACTTTCAACAAGACGGCGCTACGTGCCACACAAGCAACGAAACCATTGATCTTTTACGATTGGATATCAAAATAACACCTCTTATTGGAAAACCTGTAGTTAAAAATGAGACGAATGGTGCCGTGCCATTTCATAGTGATTGTAAAAGCGCGCCAATGTAGGTATATACTTATATTATTCAACGAAACTCGAAAAAAATATTGCCAGATGGGTTTTCAAACTTTGACAAAGGATAAAACAGTGGTGACATGTGGTGAAAATGTGAATAGTAATTTTTTTATTAAAAACCGAACAGCAAAGTGGCCATAAATTTTTTTACTCCATATATGCTCAGAAATCGCTGGTTAAAATTAGTCGGGTACGTGCCGATACACCCTGTATAAGATCGACAAAAAATACGTAAAAAAGGGTGACCGGATAAATCACCAAAATGATAATTCATCACATCTTTAAAAAGTTATATAAAGTCATGGAAAGTGATGAACTAAAAACTTTATTAACTGGGTTAAGTAGGTTAGGTTAGGTTTAAACTTTTTTTTTCATCGTTTCTAATGACTTTATATCATTTTTTAAAGGTGTGTTGAATTGTCACTGTATTGAGTTATCATGGAACCGTAGAAAAGATGGTCACAATAGCTTAGAAGTTAGAGGCGTTGTCTAGGTAAGAAAGAGAGCCTGGGTTCCATTCCCAATTGCGACCGTTACCTTTTTATTGTTAGATTTATCAGTGCTATTTTCTTCTTCTTTTATTAAATTATTATAAGTGTTCAAAAGGGATGTTTTCAATCGGGCAGACAATAATTATAAACAATGATTATCTTTTAACAATTATTTTTATAAGCAATAATTATTAGCCTGAAACACTCATCCACATTGAAAAATCTCCTGATAAAAGATACATGACGCCAACGGGACTTGAACCCGTGTCCTTTCGATTTCCGGTCGACAGCTCTGACCACTGAGCTATGGCGGCTTATCACTTATCCGCGAAATAATTCAATATATACTAGTGTTTCATTAAAAAATTACTGCTTACTACATAATAATTATTGCTTATAGAAATAATTGTTACCCTTTGTGCTATGCATAAAAAATCTTGTCTTAAACATTAGTTTACCAAAAAAATAATAATGATTATCTTTTAATTTATTTTTTTTTACGTTTATGAATTATTACCCCAGGAATAAAACATCACCTGCCGCCACTGGTGACAAGTAATGGAGTCAGAAAAAAAATTGCTGTAGAAAATCTCATTGTTTTAATATTTTTTGATGAATGATGTCATTAGCGCATTTTAATTAAATTCATTAGTTCCCGCCATTACAAAGCACATTTCTCTGAGTTAATTGTTCATTAAAAATGTTCTCTCAAATGGATGCCCTTTGGAGAAATTTTTATTATTTACTAGCTGAAATATGTACCCGGCGTTGCTCGGGGGCTTATAAATAGTTTAGGGTAAATTTTCATTCAATAATTATTTGATTCGTGTCTTCCTCGAGCGTCCCCGACTTCTTCAACCATTCAAACTACTCTCTAAGCACTCCTGGCACTAATAAGAACAAACTTTATAGGAACGCGTAAGGGACACACAAAGAAAAAAACATTTTTATGTACATATGTAGATGGCTATCTCTGTACCGTTGTGGTATGCACATTTGGCCTTAAATCCTTAGCAAGTGAGACTATAGCATCCCCCATTGGGGGTTGTGAGTGGATAAGGGAAGGAGATGGGCATGATGAAGGTTGGGAAGCACCTTGCTATTCAGATCTTCTTTTCATGTCTAGCCCATCGCAGTCTTTGTGATAAAATCTTTATATTATGTATAAGATTTTTGAGTTAAATCTTCATTTTAAGGCGATGCCATACGTAGTAATGCAAAATCATGTGTTTTTGGTTTGAAAATTTGGTCGCCTAGAAATGTTTCAGATGCTTTAATTAAATACTGCGAGTAGAATACATCTTGGCCTTTGAAATAATCGAGTATTTTTTAGATAAGTCTTTTTATAAGCCCAGAAAAAAATAATGTATAAGGCCTATGCAAACGGCTTTAAAGTTCAAAATCTCCTACTTACGAACCCATTTTCGGTTACGATTTTATTGTATAATGTGGAAAATTAAGTTATTTATAAAATGATCAAAAAAAAAATTAAATATTTATGCCTGAACATCCTCAAAATAAAATAAAAGGCACTTTTTGGCCATGTTTTTTTCTTACATAAATCAAAACAGACGGATGGTGTTAAGCGGGAATTTAAACCTTATCGCCATCTACGTAAGGGTTATTATTGATAGCGGCTCAATTTAAAATATTACACCACGTAGTGCATCGCCTTAATATATAACTGTATTGTACTCGCATAGTCAAAAGTTATTGATAAATAATCTAAATTACGTATTCGAAGACATTACTGTAACAACTGAACACTTTTGCAACCCACATAATATTATGTGCACAAGTCGTGCAAAAGCTTTGGTTGACGTAACACATAATAAAATTAGATCGATTTTCCAAAATTTATTTCTAATATCAAATTTCCTTTTTCAGCTTTTTGTGTATTCCGCAAAAAGTGTCCCAGCTGCTCCAACCCTCTGGGACCAGTGGGACTATGACATCACTAATTGGTGTATGTTGTGAGGATGAAGGTAATCGGGAGGGGAAGGAGATGGGGAAGGAATACGTTTCAATTCGGAATTGTGATCTTACACCAGGGCGATACTGAGAATATCTTCACCTGGAACGTGCTGAAAATATACTTTTGATTAATAACACTGGTCAACAATTATTTTTTTAAGTGCAGTCCCTTAAGCATAGCTATTTTTTTTATATGTATTTAGTATCCATAAACACGAAATGAAACAAAAAAAAATTTGATGGGTCAGGTTTTTTTATTATTTAACAATGTTTTTTTACATAATTCTTCCATAGTATGACGGGTACTTACTTAACAAAATTTCAAAACTAATTCAATTTAATTTTTTTTGCTCCTGATTTGCGCTTGTGAGTATCTTGAGAGTCTCTCTGCAGGGTCCAGCAATAGTCTGCTAGCATAGATGGACTCCACTTTCCATGGTATCGCTTTTCCATAGCCGCAATGTCCTGGTGAAATCGTTCGCCGTGCTCGTCACTGACATTTCCCATATTCTCGGGGAAAAAATTCAAATGAGAGTGAAGGAAGTGTATTTTTAGTGACATGTTACATCCTATATTTTATAGGCCATGAGCATTTCAGACACAATGCTGATATCAGTTTTATGACTTCCAAGAAAGTTTTCGACAACATTCTTGAAGGCTGACCAAGCGGCTAGCTCGACTGTTCTCAACACTGTTATAAAATTCGGATCAGTCAAGATCTCCCTTATTTGTGGTCCCGCGAATATTTCTTCTTTAATTTTTGCGTCGCTGATCTTAGGAAACTTTTACTTTAAGTAAATCATGCCATTTCCATCCTTAGACAAGCCTTTAAAAAAATTTCATCAAACCCAATTTAATGTGTAAGGGTGGAAGTAAGATATCTTTATATTTTACTAAAGGAGCATGTTTAACATTCTTCGTGCCAGGTTTAAGGTGCTTTCTAGTAGGCCAGTCCTTGCTCTTTCCTGTCTCTGCTGTCCCACTCGCACAAAAAACAACAATACTTGGTGTATCCCGCTTGCAGTCCTAGTAGGAGCCCTATTACTTTTAGATCACCACATATTTTCCATTCGTATTTTACATATTTAATTTTTGTTAACAGCAGCTTCATGTTGTCATAGTTCTCTTTCATGTTTGTGACATTCAAATGACATTCGAGCCTAGTGTTGCCATATTATAAAAAAAATCAATGATAACTCACGAATAAATATGAATTAATACACATTTTAGTAAAACTTAAAACCCATAAAAACCTGACGTGATAGAAAAAAACTAATCACATATCTGAAATCAGCGTGAAATTTCCTGTCAGATTTGGCTACTTTCGTTAAAGGGACAAAAAATGTGTTGACCAGTGTAATTTATGAAATAACATAAAATTTCGCGCGCCGGGATTTGAACCCGCGACCTCCGGATTGCTAGTCAAGAGTCTTTTTTTAATTTTTTTTTTATTTAAGTATATAAAACAGGCATGGTGCCCAAAAATTTACATACATGGATGTTTAAATACATAATAATAACAAAATGATAATAACAAAAATAGTAACAAAATTAATAAGCTAAATATGCAGAAGTAAATAACAAATAAGAATGGGTAAAAGGTAAATACAAATATGTTCATAAACGATTTGTTATTGTCACACCTGTACTGGTGAGACACTGATTAGGTAGGTACAATGTTAATTCTCATTAAATAAAGGGTTTCATCACAATATCAGCTTAATATGATTAAAGGTAATACATTTTTTAAGTGTTTATTATAGAGTCTTAATTGAAAACAAAATTAATTGAAATTTGCACTACAATTTCTGTCAGTTGGAAGTATTTAAGTCGACAAAACAATATTCCGATCGTATCTTCAGAATAATGGAACTTTGAAATTACAATTTAAGTCTCTGCGATTCGTTTTTTTGTTGGTCTTCATTATAAGCATCCACTAAACTGCAAAAAAAAACTAAAAACTAGAATCTTCAATATAGAAAACTAGCTAAACTCCTAAAAAGAGTTGTTCATAATCTGACTTAGACAGTGACCTTCCTCTTGTTTTGAAGTGTGCAAATTTTCATCAACCTCGGAATAAAACTGTAGATTTGTATACAAATCAAATCCACGCAGGCCGGTTGCGCCTCCGTGACAATTAAATTTATATAATAGATAGATACGTAAGAAAAACATTTCATGTTGCTACAATGCAATGGCACAAAATACATAGACAGATAGATGTAACATGGTCAACATACTCACAGACATACACAAACTCAAAAACATACAACATACACTTTGACAAACATACTTTCTGTTTAACAGCTCGGCTGTGGAACGATTTGGCTGCCTCTGTGTTTCTTCTCTCCTAAAACAGGTTCAATAGTTCCATTCCTCAAAAGCCACTCCGCACAGCATCCCCAAAGAATGATATGTTACTCGGGGCCCCATTAAAAACTTTAAATTTTCGGCTCTCTTCCAAATGGTTAAAAAATCCATAATCTCCATACATAAATACAGAACACATCTCCAAATTAACACCATAAACTCTGGACTATCCTGGTGACCGCAGAATTAGACCGTTCCATGTCCCATCTCATTATTTACCGTGTACACATTCACGCGTGGGAATTGGTAGGTGCCAACTCTAAATTGAGAGATATTGAACAAAGTATGCCCCAACAGCTGTGCAAGCAACGAAGTGTAAACAGTTTGTAGAAAGTGTGAATACAAGATGTTATTTAATTGTGTTGTAACAAATATAATATATCACGTAGTGGCACTTAATATATCATTGAAATCTTAATCAGTCAATGACCTTTTGAAAACACAGCTATTCTTCATAAATTGACCACTAATTGGTTTCATCAATTAGGTAGAAAGGAGAGTGAACTTTTACTACACAAAAAATGAAATCAAACACAATCCAAAAACAACAACAAAAACTCCAACAAAAAATAAACCATGTAAAAGATACCTTTATGTTCTAATCTTTATCACTATGTGTATATATGTACCTACCTAGTACTTTTAAATTAGAATGCTACCCAAGCAGCAGTTAATCTTATGTTTAATTGGATATTTTATTTTATTCTATTTCTTCTCTTTGTTATTCATATTTATACAAAATATGTTAGTAGGCTTAGGCACCAGTTAAAAGTTAAACCATTTTTTAAATAATGTATAATCTTTTACTAAATAAAATTAAAAAAAAAAAAAAAGTTAGGAGGCTGATTTGGTTCAGTGTGGCGGCCTTGTGATCTAGGAGGTTTTGATAGTACCCATACTTTACTAAACACCCCGTATAATTTCTTAGGTTATGATTAACTTGACAATATTTTTTACAGCTCGCTGTAATATCTTTTTCGTTACGAGCTGTAACGCTTGAAAGCGCATTCGAATGTCAAAAAAATAAAAACCGACTAGCTACAGTCTATCCACAAAATGCATTTAGTGTAGGTATATAATGTCTTTCAACAAAAGTTGTCAGAAGAGAAACGTCAAAATAAACCAAGACATAAAATCCAGAAATAGAATCACTGATTTGGAGTTTTTTCATAAATATCTACGGTTCATCTTGACTCTCGGAACATCAAAACTAACTAGTGGGATGGACCTAATACACTCTGTGATGATAAAAATACTATCAAGATAAAAAGATCCCGAAAGAAAACTCGTAAACGGTCTAAACTTAGCCCCAAAAAAAGTGCTTTGTTTTATGTAAATACGACAGTTTTGTAATAAAATCTCAAATTTATTATGGTCACCAAAATCCAGGACCGTAATGAGGGCAATCTTAACTAACTGTACCCGGGCGCCATATTTGAAGGGATGCCAAATTTTGTTGGAAAAAGAGATGGCAAAAAAATTGTACCATCGGTAGCATATTGTTACGTATTTTATTTAATTTTCACGCGTTCGTAAATATTGTGAGCTCAATTCCCGTCATGACGCTAAAAATCTTCGTTTTAAAATTAAAATTTTCTATTTGGGAGGCGGGTACAAGTACCGCCGCCCCGGGAACTATTTATTGGATAACCAACACCTCTGCCATATGTCACTCCACTGAGCGAGGTTTGTCTAGGTCTTGGCGGTGATTGCATCTGCCCATAATGGGCCATATAATGGCAAATCTCAACGCTGTGTTGTTTTTCCCCCAATTTTACACCGATTTGGTTAAATTCGTCGTATTTCGTTTTACGATACCTTATTTATTCATCAAAATTTTTCAAATAATTGTTGTCTTTGCACGTGTGTGCTCTACCCAAATTAAACTCCACAGTCTTTCACTGGTGATAACTAGCATAATTTTGTTTTCTATCATAACCCCACTTTGCCCTATCACAAGATAAAGTTAATTATTTTACTGGTATTGACTGAAAGCGAACCTTTACCTGCTGACTAGATTCTACTAAACGTGGTGAGTTAAAAATAGGTCACTTGTAATAACTATTGTCTACTATAGGTGGCTTAAAATAGCTACTTACTAATCACTATTTACTTCTCGCCGCTTGGTGTTCACCTTTCCTCGCTTAGCAATAATCATAAATATGTACAGTGCTACAACTATGTCTAGAAATGTATTAAATTGGAACTAAATTTTTCATTACTATGGCAACACCGAATTAGTTGCTTTGTCTATGACGTTTCGTATGTCTGTCATGTTATGGTCATGTTGCTCCGATTTACTGTCTTAAATCCGTGTATGATCCGCTCATTTAATAATTATTTTTTCATTGTTTGCCTGTATATTGTTTGAATTTAATTAAAATGAACAAACCGATACGTAGTGGTGCAAGAGAAGTTATATACAGCGTTTTTCAACGCTGCCTAGCCGAATATCGCGCGAAGATGCTCCTATCTAATTTAGAAGATGTTTACAAACGAACTGCAGAAATTACTGGTACGTAGTATAGTTTTTTTAATAAATTTCATTAGTATTAGAAGATTTATGCCAATTTTCGAGCGATTATAACCGTTACAATCTGATTTGAGGTTATGCTTAACAATCCGAATTTGACATTTCCTTTTGACAGTTCATATGAGGCCACAGGAAAAAGGGAATAACTCAATTAAAAAAAAAAATTTGCAACTTCTTTAAACTCATAGAAAAGTAACTTTTTTCTTAATTTTATCTTTCTTTCTTTCTTTCTAAATGAATATTATCTAGTATGTGTTTTTTTAACTATAATTTTTTTCTATAATACTAATTTTAATGATGTTTTTCACACACAGGAAAATCTGAATCAACGGTAAGACGAATCGTCAAGGAAGGGGAAAAGGCAGACGGAAAATTTGAAACACCGGGAAAACGGAAAATAGGACGCCCTAAAAAAGAGTTGGATGATTTTGATATTTGTGCCATTCGACAAAAAATTCATTTTTTTTACATAGTGCGAAAAGAAGTCCCAACTTTAAGAACATTACTAACTGTACTCAAAGAAGACATTGGATTTGATGGTAGCCGGGAATATTTAAGAAGAATTTTGCATTCCATCGGCTTTGTTTATAAAAAGTGCAAAACAAACAGAAGTGCTCTTATTGAAAAAACAAATATTGCGGCGAAAAGAGAGCATTACTTAAAAATTATCATGGATAACCGAAATTTACCTGAAGAACTGCAAAAAAATATTATTTACTTGGATGAAAGTTATATCCATTCATCCTACAAGCTAAAGAAATGCTGGCAATCTATGGATGTGACAGGAGTTCAACACGATATTTCAAAAGGTAAGCGCTGGATCATTGTTCACGCTGGAAGTGAAATGGGTTTTGTCCCTAATGCCCTATTAATTTTTAGTGGAACAAACAAAAAAGAGGATTACCATTCTGAAATGAATGCACATAATTTTAAAAAGTGGGTTGTTGAGAAGCTCATACCCAATATAGCAGAGCCCTCCATTATTGTCATGGATAATGCGCCTTATCACAGTGTTGTGAGAAACAAGGCACCAACAACCTCAACGAGAGTTAATGACATAAAAGCATGGTTATTACATAACAACATTGTTTTTGACAATTCATTAAGGAAACCATCATTGTTGGCTCTGGTTAAAATGCATAAGCCAGAGCCTGTATATGATATTGATGAAGTATTAGGAGAGCATGGTCACACGGTTGTAAGGCTTCCCCCTTACCACTGCGACCTTAACCCGATTGAGCTAATTTGGGCACAGGCCAAACGAAAAGTTGCATCTCAGAATATTGGAAACACGGTCAATATAAAAGAGCTGACAGAAAATGCTTTTAATAGCATAAGTGCTGATGATTGGAAAAATTGTTGCAAACACGTGATGAAAATTGAGGCAGAATATTATGCACGAGGCAGTACTCTGTATGATGATATCGATGAACTGATAATACGTTTAGATGAAGATGAAGATACGGAAGAAGAAGAATCGCATGAGGACGAAGATAATAATTACATGTCAGGTGTTGAATTAATAGACTCAGATTTTTAAATACCTTTTGTACCTACGTTTTTATAGCGAAATAAACGCCCACTTAAGACTTGTTTTGTTTTATTTTACTTCCATTTAAATTACAGTTTTTTGTGCAAAATTTTTGAAAATACAACGTTTACTTTCCACAAGACGGCGCTACGTGCCACACAAGCAACGAAACCATTGATTTTTTACGATTGAATATCAAAATAACACCTCTTATTGGAAAACCCTGTATTATCTCGTGAATAAAAATTGTTTACAAGATGAACACACGTGTAGTCTGGGATAAAATGGATTGACCTCTACTACTATCAACATTCAGCACACATGACTGCATTAGTATAAAATATGCGTACTTCCATGTTTATGCAATTGACACCTATTACGCTTGATAAGTACCTGCATAATATATTTCAGTGAAACATTATAAATCGCCCTTCTACGTAATTATCTTCCTTGCAAAGCGTTACATCATAATAAAAGTTTCGACATCATCATTATCATATTCTAAGGGTGCGTACGCGAATTAGGAGAAAGGAACTAAGCAACCGCAAACGGCGCGAAACGCCACTAGGTTCGCGGAAATTTTTTCCTGTTGATATCCACTTTTAGAATTTGATGTAGAATCATCTGCTTTCCGAAAGTACCTACCGCTAATTTCTGAATACCGCAATTTTTTGTTTAAACTCAAAAATACGTTCTTGGATCATTCTTTTTTTAAACTTGCATTCAGTTTCCAATGAGCCATCTTGGTGCTGCCATTTAAAACCTTTTAAACGATCGCAGCGCCCTCAATTTTTGTCTACATTATATTGCCGAACTGTAATAGTGTTATGATAAGGGGGTCAGTGACCTAGGGCACATAAGCCACTTGTTTTTATTTCGTACCGGGTGGCCAGGAACTAGGAACTAATTATAATCCATATAAGGCGACTTCCGTAGGGTTTAGCGTTTGATTTTTTTTTTGTATTATTGTTCCATTTTATTTAAGCGCACTTGAGGTGATTTTCTCACGAAAACGGCGCTATATAAATAATCCAATCATTATTATTATTATTATAAGCCCTTTTCATTTTATGTTTATTATTTGCAGGATGGTCATGGAACCATATTAGCGTTAAATCTTTGATTTTTTTTATCTGAATACTGCAGAAGAGTCCCAACAGCTAATGACCAGCCAGTGCGACTGTAGTATCCCCAATTGTGGGAATACAGGAAGTGGGAAGAAAAGGAAATGGGGAAGGGAAAGGAACATAGATATTTAGATCTGCGGAGTAAAATGAGTATTGCTGATTTCTTAAAAAACTCTTCTAATTAATAATTAGGTTAAAACCTTTAGTAAAAGTTTTAGTAAATTCGTAATAATATCGGAACACGTGTTCATGCACCCGCGTTTGTCTTAATAATATATAATCGCGAAATTCGAAAATGTTAGGAACATAAATATTTATGAACACGTGTTCCGACATCGTCACAAAACATTGGTATTTTACTAAAAGTTTATCAGGATATCTATCAATTCATTCGTTAATGGCCTGCAATCCCGTTTTTAATCGGATTACAAATATAATTTGAAGAGATTCTCAATAAATTAGCAATATTTTTTATCAATTTTATTCAATTACGTTTTCTTCATGTGCTAACCAAACACGGCTAAAGCCATTTCAAGCAACTTTTATATTTTGAATTTCACCTTTCATTTTCGTTTGTTCAAAATTTTGAATTGTAATAATAAGTGGTAAATAAATTAATTAAGTCTCAGGTAAGACCACGATTTTTTTAAACAGCGCCCTCTGTTGGACGTAAAAGCAAAACGCGCTATTGTTTCTCTAACTGCACAAACAGACTGAGCCACAGTAACGCAAATTTAAGCGTGCTAATTCGGCTGCATAATCTTTGCTAGGCTTCGAACTAATTCCTTGGCACACATCAAATTTGACATTTACGTAAATAATCGCATACTTTTGTCTCATCGAAATTTACGTAAATTACCTATTTTTATCAGTGTGGATCGTAAAGCGATGGGGAATGTCGATTTGTTAAAGGGTGTTATTATTTTTTTATTAAACAGTATTCAAATAATAAGAAGGATTTTAAAAGTTCCAATAAAGAGAACAGTTTGTTTTCAATTGTTAGGGCCCGTCTCATTTTCACGAATAGTCCACTGACTCCTGCAAAACAAATACTGATTGCAATGAGGTTCTTCGCATGCTATAGCACCATGCTTATTGGTGGTCGTTGACATTTTGAAACATCGTCATAACAGTTTGATTTTTCAAAGAAACACGTTATAACATCTATTTAAAATGTCCAGGAATTGTAGTCAACCGCCCTAACAACTATGCCAAATCCCGATTGGGTATGACCATTATATGATATTTTTTTCGCGAATAATTAATGAATGAAAATCTTGAAAGCGGAAATTAGCCCACTTCCTGACATCCGATCGAGCTGAACCTCGGCAGATAGACTCGATGACGACAAACACGAGAACACATACACATTTCTCTGAAATCGGATGACATTCAGCAGTTAATGTGCGAAATAAATGTCGGTTCTTCCCCCCGATCGGCATTTGGCGAGGTCGGTAGAGTTGTCGACTCAACTTCCTAGGTAGGAAGTTTCAATCCTTGTTAAACCATTTTTTTCATTTTTATGCGGTTGATTACAATTTCTGGGGAGGAAGGTTCAATCCTCAGTAAAACCAAAACAAAAAAAGATGTATCTTAGTTATATACCCTTACTCACTTAGATAAGTAGAAAGCAAATACGACAACAGTTTTTCGAAATCAGATAACAGTAATTATTGAAAAATTCCCAGAGAATGCCGGGGACTTTACCTATTTAATAAAA
Organism: Hesperophylax magnus; assembly: GCA_026573805.1. Classification (NCBI taxonomy): domain Eukaryota; kingdom Metazoa; phylum Arthropoda; class Insecta; order Trichoptera; family Limnephilidae; genus Hesperophylax; species Hesperophylax magnus. Next base: position 25,639 of record JAIUSX010000657.1, read on the forward strand.
TATTTATTACCAACTTTCCTTTCAAAGACAGTATCTATACCTTGATTAAACAATTTATTTGTATGCATTACGTACATCTTTTCGTCAATACAATCAACGTCTAACCGTACTCCATTCAGTCCTGTGGACGCCCCCGGCATTCTCAACCATCCCCATTTGCCTCGTAAATCTGCTTGTCACGCCCTAGTCACTAAAACTCTGTAATAGCACAGTGGATAGAAGACGAATTGCCGTTTAAATCTGAAGCCGAGATAATTTTGTTTATCGCATGAAAGCATGGTGAGTTTGTACCAGGTACCGTTATTAGTAGCTATGTATTTCGTACAGAATCGCGGGTTATACGGTGACTGGTAGTTAGTGGTAGATAAATGTAATATATGGCAATCTAATACTGTCACGCTATGCCAGAGATCGTAGATTGACATCATTGAGTTGATTTTGACAGACATTTTGAACGTTTAACGTTTAGGTAGGCCAGAAAGAATGGTCGATCTCCAAAAGGATATCAGAACACTTTCGTGCAAATGTAAACTCAGCCATCCTGACAAATTGGCAATTGCGGAGCATTTAAATGAAACCTGCAATTACTTTGGATTTTTTCCAGACGTCCTGGGAAGACCCAAAACGCACAGGGCACGCCTAATTACGGAAGCAATTGAAATTTACAAAATCAAATTAACAGATATGAAATTTAAAAAACATAATCAACAAGCAACCACAAATATAAAATTTGGGCAAAAAAATTTCCTTTACTATGGTACTAAACTCTACAATAAAATCCCACTTTCATTCAAAACTCACAACAATAATTTTACATTTAAATCTCAAATAAAAATCAAACAAAATACAGACTGAAAGTGAAATCTCTCAACTAAACAACAACAAAAAACATATTTTAATATATTTATAATTACTTTGTATTATCGATACTACTAATTTTTAATAATATGTACATGAAATCCTCCCAGAGACGATATCATTATATCTATATGTTACAAAAAAGACTATAAAACACTCATTATTATTATATTACTAGTAGTAAAATAGTAAAAATATGTTTTACTATAAAAATCATTCAACAAGTCAATTATCATTCACCGTGTACATAAAATTGACGACAAAAACGAACTAAATTTGCGCTTGGACTGTAAGTTCAATATAGTGGGCATAGTGTATAAATAGTCAACTAACCTCGCGATACAATCAATAACCTATTGTATAACGAATGCTAGTCATACCTATTACGTGTATATTATAACACAGGTTCCAACATAGGGCCGGACCTAGTAAGACAATAACTAGTAATTCTGTGAACAATGGAGTTTTTTTTTTATAATTTCCTATATTGTTTTATGGGAATACCGTAAAAGAGTCTCAACTGTTTTCAACCGTCTGGAGCCAGTGAGACTATGGCATCCACCATTGGAGTATTTTGTGAGGCTGAAGGTAGTAGTCAAGTGAAGGATATGGTGAAGAGAAATGTTGGAGAGTACCTTGTTATCAGATCTGTTCACCAATCACGGGTAAAGCCATTTCAAGCAAAGTTTCAATTCTGAATGGTGGTCTTACACCAGTGCGACACTGAGAGTATCATCCAATCTAGAACAAACCGCGATTATACTATATTTTATTTTTAATTAATTAATTGTGAAAAAAAACAATTTTATCAAATAAAAATTTATTCGCGCACGTCGGGATTTGAACCCACCACCCTCGGGTGTCTTAATACTATACTAGCTAGCTGTGGACCAACTTCAACAAAGCATCTCTAAAAAGAATTGAAGAACAGTACAACAATTCCTACCGAATACTTTTTGGGCTGTCACTGAGATGTTTGCAGAAGGGCGTGCTCCCGGATTCCGAGCACTAATGAAATAACGGATTTCGAAAGCTTTCGAACGCGACTAGCCATGAGCGAAAACGGTCTTGTGATGGAAGCACTGCACTTCTGGCAGGGACCTATTTACAAGCGATGGAGCCAATTCCTGATGTCATAGATTAAAAAAATATATACGTATTAATTTTATAAATATATTACATGGTGTTTTTTTGTTCAGTTGAATGGTTTCAGTTTCAGTCTGTATTTGGTGTCAGAATATTATCTATTTCTGATCTCCCTTTGTTTTGTATCCAGCTTTTTATTTAAGATTTAAATTTTATAATATGGTTGTGAGTTTCGAATGAGAGTGGGATTTTGCTGTAGAGTTTAGTACCATAGTATAGGAAGCTCTTTTGTAAGTTGATATGTAATATTATTAAGGCGATGCACTACGTCGTGTAATATTTTAAATTGAGCCGCTATCAATAACAACCCTTACGTAGATGGCGATAAGGTTTAAATTCCCGCTTAACACCATCCGCCTGTTTTGATTTATGCAAAAAAAAAACATGGCCAAAAGGTGCCTTTTATTTTATTTTGTAGATGTTCAGGCATAAATATTGCCAAGATGTATTCTACTCGCAGTATTTAATTAAAGCATCTGAAACATTTCTAGGCGACCAAATTTTGCATTACTACGTATGGCATCGCCTTAATAAAAAAGAGGCGGAAATATTTATAACATGATATGCCAATAGTTTTTGCGCACATGTGCAGTGAGTTTCAAATATATTTACCGATTCGGTCCTGTGTTCACAGCTCTAGGTCACGACCGCTCTTTGTACACATTTGAATTGTATTCAAGTCTTTTGATCGTACGATATAACTCATTATTTATTTTGTCCAAAGTTTTTTTTTCAAATTCTTCTATTCATTATTTGGTTCCAATTTTGGCGTTGCCCAAAAATGGATCGATGTTTTATTGTTTAATAAATAATCGTATAGAATACTGTCAGTATCGACTTGTTGAAAGACCACCAATCAACATTATTGAGACTTAGCTTGAAATTGGTTTAGCCGTTTAAATTAATAAATTTATTGGACAATTTGTATAGCGCCGCTTTTGTGAGATATCACCTCAGGGGCGCTTCCCATGCATACCCTTCTTCTACCGATTTATAACAAGTTTCTGGTTAACTCTTTAAGTTTTTAAGTTCCAAAAGTTATTTTTTAAAATAATATCTATACATTTGTTGTGCCGAAACGTTAATTATATGAAATTCCCTCGATAGAAAAAAATCGCAAAGTAAGCTCCGAAACACATTTTGTTCTGTTATTTAAATATGTTATAGGCATTAAAAAAATCACAGTGTATCTTTAAATGCAACTAAAGCATTTTTTGAGAGTTTTTTGCTGTATTCCAAAAGAGTCGTGTTTTATTAAATATTTTCACTATTTTCGCTTAATTGTTATCGTTTTTTTAATATAAGCGCGCTCCCTCTAACATCGTATTTACATATCTCCCTTTCAAACCATTTGTGAACGCTTACTACGGGGCCTTAAGCGACCAGATCGAAATAGCCAGGTAAGAATTTCCCAACCTTCATCTACCCTTTATCAACACAACATACAACTGTTGGGAATGCTTTAGTTCCACTGCCTCCAGGAGTTGATCTATCAAATCCCCATTTTGTTGTAAGATGAATGAAGTAAGGATGTGAAGGAGATAGAAAAGAAGAAAATTCGGAAGTACCTGGTTATACAGATCTGGTGACTAAACACTGCTAAAGTCATTTCATCTTGTATAGATTATTTTGATAAGTTCAGTAGCCAATATACCTAAACGGAAAACAATAGTATTGGTAATTTATTAAAAATCTCCTCCAATTATTGGTAATCCGAATAAAATCAGGATCGCAGTCCATCTCCTGATAAACTTTTACTAAATCCTTATCACATCGGAACACGTGTTCGTGCACCTGCATTTGCCTTGATGCGTTCGTATTTACTAACAGTTTATCAGGAAATGTAACCCATTTTTAACCGTATTACGAATAATTTGAGGAGATTCTTAATAAATTAACAATAATCATTTCATAAGTATTTTCCGTGTGGTCACTTAACATGGCTAAAGCCATATCAAGCAACATTACGGATCTGAACGTTGATGTTTCACCAGGACGATACTGAGAGCATCTATCATTTAGGATGGAAGTTCTGTTAAGGTTCTATTCAAGTTCTGTTATTATTTCAATTTCCTGAAACAACTGGCCAATAATGATATAATAACAGAACTTGAAAATCAGCTTGGAAATTTGATGAATTGTTCAAATTTTATGAAAAACCCATCCTAAGAAATGAAATAAGAATTTATTTTATAGGTTCAGGAACCATTATACCTAGTTATATTTTTTTCTTTCTTTTGTCAGTTTGCCCACGAGCACATTCTAGCGTGAATAAATTACACAAACATCGTAACAGTAAACAGACGTAAGCAGTAAGTGGTTTTTGCTGCACGTATCAAGAACTTTTCAATGTCACAGGTTAAAAAATAATAATTCTACGATATTTACAACCTTACAACATGCAGATATGAATTATTTAAATGATTTAATAATATCTTTAATGAAAATACAATAATTTTGACATTATGATTATTAAGTGAACAACTTTTATACTGATACTAGCGCAGACCCTGTGAAAAATCACGGGATATTATAATTGTAGGATTTGCGAAGTTGAAAGTATTTATATTTTTTTATGTGAAACCACACAAGTGTCCTCAACTGCTCCCAACCTTCTGGATCCTGGTTACTATGGCATACCCGATCGGGGTATGTTGTGAGGCTGAGGGTAGTGTGGAGAGGAATGAGATGGGAACCTGGCTATTCATATCTGGTCACCAAACACGCCCAAAGCCATTTCAAGCAAAGTTTCAATTCTGAATGGCGGTCTTACACCAGGGCGATACTGAGAGTATATATAGATTATATAGTATGAAATAACATAAAATTTCGCGCGCCGGGATTTGAACCCGCGACCTCCGGATTGCTAGTCAAGAGTCTTTTATTTATTTATTTTTATTTAAGTACATAAAACAGGCATGGTGCCCAAGAATTTACATACATGGATGTTTAAATACATAATAATAACAAAATGATAATAACAAAAATAGTAACAAAATGAATAAGCTAAATATGCAGAAGTAAATAACAAATAAGAATGGGTAAAAGGTAAATACAAATATGTTCATAAACGATTTGTTATTGTCACACCTGTACTGGTGAGACACTGATTAGGTAGGTACAATGTTGCTTCTCTTTAAATAAAGAGCTTCATGACAATATCAGCTTAATATGATTAAAGGTAGTAAGTGTTTAAATTGGTCAATAAAAATGTCTATTTCATTATTAGAGCCATGTATAATGTTATAATTTCTTAATGTTCGTGGTACAGGGGAAAAATATCCTGTATTTATGTGGTAGGCTTTAATATAGAAAATGTCGTTCATCCTCCTTGTTGATTTTCTTGATGGAATATTGATGTTAATTTGGGATAAAATGTTTGGTGTATCAACTGATGCATGTATAATTTTGTGTAGGAGCAGTACGTCAGAAAGTTTACGTCTGACCGTCAGTGAGTGTAGTTTGTAGTGCAAAATTCGGTCATTATATGTTCCAAATTGACCAGATAAACCTTCACGATAAGCAATTACACGGGTTAGTTTCCTTTGTATGGATTCAATCCTATAATTATGAATCTCATAATTGGGAGACCAAATTGTTGATGCATATTCGAGAATACTTCGCACAATTGATTTATATAATGTCAAAGTTAATTCTGTACTTTTAAAACAATTTGTGATTCTTAGCGTTAATCCTAATACTTGTGATGCACTTTTTGAAATTGTATCTACATGTTTATTGAAGCTAAGTGACGAGTCAAATGTCACGCCTAAGTCTTTGATTGAAGTTGTGTTTAGTAAAGGGATATTGTTAATGTGATATGTGTTTGAGAATTTATTAATGTTCTTTGTAAATGAAATTACGGCACATTTGTTTTCATTAAAATATAAATCATTTAGTGTACACCATTCATGAAGTGATGACAAGTCTTTTTGCAAATCGGTGCAATCTTCTAATGAAGTATTTTTTTTGTACAACTTAAGGTCATCGGCAAACAGGAAATATTTTTATGTTTTTATTCTTAAAATTATGTCGTTTATAAAGATTAAAAATAGCAAAGGTCCAAGATGCGAGCCCTGCGGAATTCCCGACATTGCAGTAAAAAGATCCGCGGAGTACCCTCCTACAACCACTTGCAGTTTTCTTTCTTAGTAAATAAACTACATATTTCCTTAAATGAGTAATTTTTGGAATAACATAAATTAATCTAAAAAAAATTTCCTTTCACACGCCGGGATATGAAGCCGCGACTTCTAGCTTGCTAGTCGAGAGCCTTACCCCTCGACCGCGCAGGCCTTCCAAACAATTCAAACGAAATAAATACATATTTCAAATAAAAATTTATTAATCAATTGAAAAGATGGTACCTACTTTATAGCTTGTCGGATATGATTATACTTATCAGTTCCAGTTTTAAAAATTATAAACTTGCGTTTCGCAGGAATACGCGAGCACTTCATCTTCTTAACCGGTCATTATCAAGGCACATATTTTTTTAGTTAAACTTTTGAACGAAATGCAAATCTTTACAAATGACAGGTAAATAAAGATGTTTTTTTAACATTGGCTAACAGGAGGCCACGAGGAAAATAATTTCCCTCGAAACCTGTGTCATCTAAGGGGATGATGTGTGGAGAGTCTTTTAAGGAAAGTATCGAGAAAATGTTCTGGTAAGGAATAAGTATGAGGGGTGGGTGGGAATCTTGGGAATCATCCCTCCCACTTCGGTGCAAGACGATGAGTCCTGTTGAAGAGGTCAAAATGTTTCCCTATACCAAACTCTCCAGATCCGGCCTGCCACGTAGTAGGTGAGCAGACACATACACCGCCAATACCGGGACAATCCTCACCCCATGAAACCCTGCTAAATCACCAAACGTAGACAACCACTTGGGGTTACATATGGTAGAGGTGTTGGTTATCCAATTAAGTAAGTGTTTGACTAATTTCATCCAGAGTAAGGGATAATTTGGCTCATAGACATGCCCACAACATACTTCTGACGTTTTATCTCTTCAGTGTTTTTGATGGATTGTCTTTCTTAACTATGTGATGATTTCATTCCACCGCTATTTTAAATGCATACATTGTTTAATTTTGAACCAAACTTTTCATTACAATCGTGACTATAATTAAATGCTTTATTTGGGTAATAAAGACACTAACATTGTAATTATCATTTTGTCCAACCTCTCTTAATTTAGCACACAGAAAATACAAATTTGTTTATTTTAATGACTTTACTATTTTTTTTGCATTTCGACATATTCAGCTTTTTGTAGAACTCCTCATCATCGTGACCAACTTTTGCTACTTTTGTTGTATTTGAAAACCAACTACTCTTAGATGTCCGGGACCACTAGAACTATGTTACCCCTAATAATTGTATTAAAGTGAAGAAGGAAGAAGCTGAGAAATACGTGCCATCTTCTTAAGCCGAATTATTTGGAAGTTAGAGCTAGAAAGAGGCAATTAATCTAGAACATGCCTGTGTTATTTGGTTTCCATTCCTATGATGTTCACATTAATCATCGAATCCGTACAGCATCGCTTCTTAAGGGGAATTGCTTGGAGGTCAGGACTAGAAAGAGGCGATTACTCATACGATACTTGAAGTAAAATTAATTCATTCTTCTTTAGAAAAACGTAAGGAAGGACATTAATCTCATCTCCATTTTCAAAATTATTAACAGTATGATTGACTCGCCTACTTTGTTGCAACTCATCCCTTTCAATATCCCTTCCCGTAGACTCAGAAATAATGATTTGCTTTTCCTCAATCAATACTCCACAAATTATGGATACCATTCACCAATGTCCAGAATGGTAAGACTTGTCAACTCAAGTCAGAACCTTGAATTTTTTGGTGTACGCCTTAATGATTTTTGTCAGTAATTATGCAAGTAATGTATTTTCCAATAAGAGGTGTTATTTTGATATTCAATCGTAAAAGATCAATGGTTTCGTTGCTTGTGTGGCACGTAGCGCCGTTTTGTTGAAAGTAAACGTTGTCCAGATCAATACCATCCAATTCCAGCCATAAAAAATCATTAATCATCTCTCGATAGCGATGCATTCACCCTAACTGTTGCTCCAGCCTAATTTTCAAAAAAGTAAGGTCCAATGACTCCGCCGGACCATAAACCGCACCAAACAGTCACACGTTGAGGATAGACAGGCTTTTCAACAATAACTCTTGGGTTTTCCGAGCCCCAGATGCGACAATTTTGCTTGTTGACGAAGCCACCGAGGTGGAAATGGGCCTCATCACTCAAGATGATTTGCATTGATTCACTCAAGTGAATTTTAATTATTTTAATGCGTTTTTGAAGCGTGTATCGTTCCATTTTTATTAATAACGTAGTTTCTACTTGTCAAATGTCAAAAAATGACAGCTTCAAAAGAACATCTACCGAAATAGCGGGCTATTCAAAATAACACCTCTTATTGGAAAACTGTATTATATTTATGTGGCAGAAGTCCTGAACTCCATCAAACCCTTGTTCCTGTCTAGACTTGACATTATCTTTATTGTTTCTGTGCCCTATTTTTGTCGTAGCTGTACTTTTTTAATTAGACTGTATTGTAACATTTCTCCTTGTATTAATTTCATGTCATATGTAATGTGTTGTAATTGGACACGGTCCGTTAGTAAATAAATAAATCTTAGACCTGGTCACCAAAAACAGTTGAGGTTACGTTAGGTTAGGTTTTTTATTTCACTTTTCTTAGAAATTCTGTTTTGTATCTGTTCTGTTCTGTTTTGTCTTGGAAGATTAGAATCAAAACAAATAATAGTCACGTCTCTCCACTACATATCTCTCCTCTTTGTACGTTTAATCAATTATACCTATAACTCAAAGCGGATGGAACTGTCTCGCTGTCTGATCCTTTATGCAGCATCCGATGTGGAAGGTTTATTGTATCAGACTTATCCGACATCGCTCAGTTAGATATTTGTGCAGTCATTGTTACGAGTATATTCTATCCATTCCTATTAATTTCTTGGTTTTTGATTTTTAGCTTTTTCAAAGCCAATTTTTTTCTTCAACCCAACCTATCTTCACTGTCTTTACGCCTATTTTCTTGGGGTTATATATCTTCCAGCTGACATGTACCCGTCGTTGCTCGACTTTTCGCTACTTTCAATAAATAATATTCATGTATTATATATCTAAACCTTCCGGAAAATATTCTCTAAATGATAGTGAAAATCCCATCAATCTTCGTTATTACACAGTTAAGAAGAACTAAGCGCACAAATAGACAGACGCGGATAGTGACTTTGTTTTATTACTATTAGAGGAAACGACCTGTATTCCGGTTATTCCTAAATCCGGTTTTTCGTTCATTATGATCTGGGATGTTTCGGGATGTTCCCAAACGTTCCAGACTATTGCCGAATATATTCCACAACATTCCAGAATATGTGGAATGCTCTCGAATACTCTCGAATGTTCTGGAATGTTCTAGAAATTTGTACGGGGTGTAACTTCCAGCCCTTATATCTTCAAAAGCACGCCCTTCAGGTAAAAACTGGAACCTTCTTCTTGGATGGGGGATAGAGGGCTACCACACCATATAACTCCACTGATCGTATCGGGACTCGTTTCTGAGTTTTAGCGGCACGCACATTGTATACTTACATATCTCCATATATATATATAATCTAAATCAATTTTTATTATTATAATTATAATTGATTATTATCTTAATCAATACATATATATATATCGTATATATGCTTGTTTTCTTTAGACCCATCCTTCCATGATACCTCGATACCTCGAAGTTTTATTGATTATGAGCTATTCCAAAGCCACTTTTTTCATTCCTTACTCTATGTATGCAGGGCATAAAAGACAACTCGTTATTTACACTAACTAAAAAGTACTGAAATAATTTGGCTTTGAATTTGTCAAAATTTATACGTAAAATATCAAGCGACATCATTGCCCAGTCTGTATATTCTCTCCAAAACACGATGTTACTGTTGTGAAATAGTATATTCCCTCTAGAATGCTTCGTAGGTACATGTAAAAACGACAAATATATAGCGTCAGGGCAGTCAAATCTTGAATAAACAATTTTATAATAATAATATTTGGATGCTTTTTATAGCCCCGATTTTGTGCAAAATCTCCTCAAGGGCGCTGTAAATAAAATTATACAATAAAAGGAGATCAAATATTTTTCGACTCTCTGATAATTTCGATAAATTGAGTTTACTTCGTAAATTTTCATAATTGATTTTATCTTTTTTTATTTTCCATTTCAATCAATTTCAAGTCTATTTCCATTTATAGCTCAATTCGTCTTCCAGCCTAAATATATTTGTATTTCGAAACTGAGTGGTGAAGCTCTGACGAAACTTTGTTGTATTACAAGTAGGTACAATTATAATGAAAGTCCCCCATACATTGAACACATTTTTAACAGCTTTCGTACGTGTCGGGAGCTGTCACTAACGCATTTAAAAATACGTTTTAACACGTTTCGTCGACGGCACAATAATTTCCATTACGAGCTGTTTATTACTAAAATTTACCGAAGCTTTTAAAAATAGCTTTTTTGTAAAGAGCGCTCCGAGCTGCCCCAGAATTAAGTCTGCTAAAATAGTTGACTTTCACAAATAATATGTCTAACTTATATCATAATTTCTGGTAAAGTAGAGCTTAAGGCGAAGCTTAATACCAAATAACTATGTCAATTAATCTTTATAACGAATTGGTGTACATTATGAATACCAAAAAATATGCTTTAGATAAATTGAAGGTTTTTCTATCGTTTCGCTTGAGTTGAATACAAATAAAATAATAAATTACTCAATAAAAAATATAAATATATAATATTTTTTCAATAGAAATGTATGAACGCATAAAGGAAACAACTTTAAGGACGGGTTGTTTCGGAGAACTTGAACAATTCTTCAAATTTCAAAGTTAATTTTCAAGTTCTGTGAAAGATATTTTTAAGTTCTGTTTTTATTTCAGTTCTGTCAAGCAATTAGCCTATAATGATATAATAACAGAATTTGAATAGGACTTTCACAGAACCCGTAAATGAACGTTGAAATTTGATGAATTGTTCAAATTCTCCGAAACAACCCGTCCTTAGTATTATAGCTAAAATTATCTGTGACAGTTTCACTTGATTAACTTTTTTGCTTTCTTATAAAATTATATACAAAATAAATAAAAACAAGTTTTGTGCTTGAAATCGAACGTTTCTAGACTCCGTTTTTCAAGCGATTTTAATACATATTACCTAAAATATAAAGTATACCAAGAATATACAAATTTTTGGCTTGTAGCTTCCTCTTAACAGAACTTAGAAATATAGATTTGGGAAGAATGTTTACGAAAGATGGAAAGACTGATGGAGATATTGAAAGAAGGGTAAATGCAGTTAACTGCATTAATGGAGGCCTGAACGCGGTTGGCGCTAACAAAAAACTGCCCAAAGAAGCGAAACTAGCAGTCCACAATGGATTATTGGTACCTACCCTGATGTATGGCAGTGAGGCATGGGATTGGCAAAGGAAGGATCAAAGTAGACTGAATGCTGTAGTAATGAGAAACCTGAGGCGTATGCGTGGTAAAACCATGTATGATATACTTTGTATAAACCATATATTTAGTGTATTGGTTAAGGTACACTGGCACTACATGACATGACATGACATGATCACAAATAATACTAAATTACCGTTTATAAGTCTGTTATAGTTAAGCGCACTTGAAGTGAAATGACACTAAACTGCGCTATATAAATGCTATATTTTTATTATTATTATATGATCGTGTGAGAAATGTGGAGATCCGCAAATAATGCAAGGCTGATGTATGCTTCGTGAGTAATACTAAGAAAGTGACGCTCAGATTGTTTGGCATATAGATAGAGCGAGTTAACGAAGGAAGGATAATATATGACGGAAATGTGAATGGTTTAACGAAATCGGGGACGCCCGAAGAAGACCTGGCACGATCAAGTCAGAATAATAATAGAGTATGTATGTATATGGATGAGGCGAGGAGTGTGTGCCAAGACCGAGTTGTTTGGCGGTCCGTCCTCCCTGCCTACCCCGGCGGGGAAACGGCGTGATGGTTTGTTAAAAATATGTGACCAGAGTTTTTAACACCCCATCCTTTATTTATGAAAATACGATGTAGATATAATTTTGGGTTAAACGCCCGCATGGATACCGTTTAGAAATGCTGTCACTTCAATAATATTTCGTTGATATCTGGAGGGCGATTCTCGTTCTACTTAACGACACTAAAATCGTCCTTACATTCAAATTAACGATTTTTCTCGGTTTATTCTTATGAAGCGATTCCGGTTCTCTCGATGACAGATGGAATCCTTAGATTTTCGATTGCGCGCCAAAATTTTTAGCCTTACGCGAAGGGTACCCCTAGACCTGTCATTCGGCGGCCGAACGCTAGCGTTCGCGGGGAATTTGCTTCATTTAATTGTGACGTTTTGACAATTAGCAATATTTGCGTAGTTTTAATAAGAGAAAACTTAATATTATCGTAAGTATTGACTGTAAACATGATTAGTGACTTGTTTGTGGCACAATAATGCTATTAAATGAATTGAATCAGGTAATTGCGATGTTTGTAAAGTACGTAACATGTCGAAAGCCAGATAAGTGATTTAATTTACAATAAACTACACATACCATTGAGGATTTCTACATAAATAATAATAAGTTTCTGGCTGGCGCTCGAAATTGTGGGTTTTGAAGTTAACCACAACGAAATAAGAATCCCTTTCATTCTTAAATCAACTTGGGTGACAGTTACCGCCATTCGGCAGCGTTAGTTTGACAGCAAACGTCACTTTAGAAGTGGTGAATCTGTAAAAAAGTCATTACTATCCAGCGAGGTAAGTACCTTTTCACAAAACGTAAATCTTCGATAAATGGCTTATTTATGTCATTCATAAATAAAATAAGCAGTTATTAAAATGCATTATAATACAAAGTATTTGTTTTTTTAAGTTTTAGTTAGAAACCTTGCGTCACTTAATTATATTTCACCAATTTGTGTTTTCAATAATCTCTTAACAATTTCTTAACCACGCTTCTTTAGGATTTTTTACTAGGTCTCTCCAAAATCGAACTTGTAAGGATATCAAAAGAACGAGAATCGCTTAATAGTTAAGAAAAGATGTTGCAAGCGACGGACAGCTATCTTTCGCAAACGATAGCAGTCGTTGACGAATGCTATCATTTAGCTTAAGGCTAAAAGAACGAGAATCGCCCTCCTGGCACCGTGGCTTTGTGTAACTTGATAGGGCGCACTTAGAAAAGCTGGAAAAATTGTTGACTTAGTGACCTTACGTAAATAACATCAAGTGGAAGGAAGGCACCGGAAGAAAACATCTTCTAACATTACTCCAAAATACACACAGTGGAGCAGGGAACACCGTAGAAGAAAGATAATAATATTATGTTACTAGCCGGGTTGACTAAACCTGAGGGTTCAACCATCATTGCACAAGCAACATTTCCCACTATAATTATGGTAGTAGGAGGAATTCAAATATTGTCAGGATTTTTTTGAAATAATGCACAAGAGTCCCAACCGTCTGGAGCCAGTGAGACTATGGCATCCACAATTGGAGTGTGTTGTGAGGCTGAAGGTTGTGGGGAGGGGAAGGAGATGGCGAAGAGAAAGGTTGATAGCTACCTAATAGTAACACAATTACAGAATAGTAACACTATCTTGTTGAATAATATGACAAGCAAATTGAGTAGGTAATACACTAATGGCAAATATAAGAATAATAAAAAAAAATTGGTAAAAAATTTAAAATTTGAAAGAAAATAAGTATGTAAAACGAAGACACAACTAGGCGTGTATGATAAATAATTATCAGATTACATTTTTTAGTAATATTTCGGAATCAGCCCTGCCTAGATCTAATAACCATTTTGTTATTTTTGGACCGAAGGATGACAATTCACACAGTTTCAGCTGTGAAGAGATTTTGTTGTATATTTTAGGACCGAGATGTGAAAATAGTTTTTGATAAGCCGCTCTGTTGCTTCTTGTAACGGAATTTTCTTTCATCCCTTACTTCTGGTTTGATGTTTGTGTTCGGCTATAATTGAACTGAACTTAATGTGATTACCGCGCAAGAGTCTCAACTGCCCGTAACCAGTGTGACATTGGTATACTCAAGGTGAGATTGTGGGTCTGAAGAAAGTGGGGAAAGCAGAAGATGTGGTTGGGTTGGAAGTAGTTGACTATTCAGATTCGTTCACGATGCACGAGTTTCGGTTTGAATATCCAGAGCGATATTGGTAGTATAGAGTTATCTACCGCAAATTAAATTCAATACGAAAACATGTACGCTCTATGAGTAATATTGTCACTGAACGAGTCACCAGCATTTATGACTGCAAGCAATAGCAAACCCCATTTTTGTTTTTTTTAACATAATTGTCTTTCATAATGTTCTCCCCACTGGGTTTCCCGTGGTGGGGAAGACATTTAACGTTTTCATCATTTTGTTTTATTTTATTAAATTTTAATAAAATCTAATATAATCTATTGTAATCTATCTCACTTCAATCAGTCTGTGTTTGGTTGCAATGTCCTATAATTTCGTGTCTCCCTGTGTCCCAGATCTTATGTTTTACGAACGCTTTGAATTTATTGACATTGGTTTTTTTTTTTGTAGGAGAGGGGTAATTTGTTGTAAAGTTTTATGCCTTAGTATATGAAATTTGTTTTCGTTTTTGCTTGTTGGATGTATTTTTAATTGTAGGATTTAGTGATTTTGTTAGGTATGTTCGTCAGTAGATCAAGCGTATTTTTTGTGAGTTTAATGAAGGTTTTAGCATTGAGTTGTTTAAGTGACATGATGTTTAGATTTTTTTAAATATGGTCAGAGAAAGTTCTGATAGGTACTTTTGAAGATTATTTTCAAGATGGCTTTTTGCGTTATAATTAGGGGATTTAAAGTAAATTTGCACTTCCCCATCCAAGTGTTCCATATTCTAATAAAGATTGACATATGACCATGTAGATTCTAATGAGTTCTCTTTCGTCAAGAACATATTTGTTTTTAAAAAGTATGTAAGTTTCTTGAAAATTGTTAGTTGTACAGTTTATATGTTCTATCCATTTAAGATATTAATCGATTCCTATACCTAGATAACTTATGCGGTTGACCTTTTTTAATGACGGACAGTCGCATAGTCGTTTTATATCTTGGCAATCATGGATTTTTATACAGAAGTTCGATAATTCATCTTCCGTGTTGCTTATTTTGAAGGCAATATGTTCAGTTTTCTTCCCATTCAGGGTAAGTGTGTTTAAATTTAGCCATTTCTTGATATTGTATAAATCAGCTTCAGCTTTGTTAAATGTTTGCTGAGTTTGCTCCCAGTTTTCTCCATTTGTAATAATCTACAGTTGATAACCCGGTTTCATCGACAAAATTTCACCATCAGTAATAATCTACAGTTGATAACCCGGTTTCATCGACAAAATTTCACCATCAGTTTCTATACTGCACAAGTGGTCAATTTAAATTAAAAACAAGATCGGACCCAAAACGCTACCCTGGGGCACACCAAATTTTATAGTGGTCGGCTAGATTTATAACCAATTTTTTTTCTATTTGTCATGTAGCTTTTGAATAATCGGGTGGCGGGTATGGATACCGAGGTACCGGGGTCCCGGAAACCATTCATTCGATAGCCAACACCTCTGCCATAGGTTACCCCAGCATGTCGCTACGTTTGGTCACTTAGTAGGGGTACATGGGTGCACGGAGTGAGGTTTGTCCAGGTCTTTGCACCGCACGTCGAAAACATACTAATAAAAAAATATTGCTAATTATTAAGAATCTCTTCAAATTATTCAGAATCCGGTTAAAAACGGGATTGCAGGCCATTAACGAATGAATTTATAGGTATCCGGATAAAATTTTACTAAAATACTAATGTTTTGTCACGATGTCGAAACACGTGTTAATCCTAACATTATCGCATTTCATCGTTATGTTTTACTAAAACACGATTTTCCGATATTATTACAAATTTACTAAAAGTTTATCAGGAAGCGGCCTGCAGTCCCATTTTTAACCAGATTACAAATAATTTGAATAAATCAGCAGTACCTACTCACTTTCTTCGGATCCGTCTGCCCATCAATTGTGTGGCGGCCGGATTGATCCTTTGATCTCTCAAGCCGGACTCTCTCGACACACTGCCTTTCACCGCAAGGAGGGATGAATTCAAACATCCGTCACTCCTGGACACACTGACCCCCAGATTCCTAATTCCTACCCACCCCTCACAACTTTTTCCTTCCCAGAACATTGGAATTTGATAGATAAGTGACAAGTGTATGTACTAACCAGCAACCTTACTTAAAAACATCCTCGTAGCATCCTCAAACATGGGGTAAGCCAATTTTTTTACCTCATATATAATTGAAGTTAATTTAAAAAACAACCTTCCTACAGCCCCTACCTTGACGTATATCATAAAGTTATACATTTATACCGCAGTGCGGAAAGCATCTCGTGAGCAATATCATAAATAAAATTCTCATAAAAAGGAAAGGCTTTAGATGAAATTCAGTCCAATACTTGATTCGAAAAAAGGTAAAAAATATTGTGTTATTATTTGGGTCATAACAAAACACACCTTTCAAACACAGAATAAAAATAATTTTCTGAAATCAATGTGTTATGTTATTTTAGTTAGTTACTTACTAGCGGCAGGTTCTAGACTACGGCCTGAAAGGTTCTAGACTTTACTAAGCGCGTGTGACTTCTATATAAATACCACACCTCGGTACCTAGAGTCAGTCTATTAATCATGAGCCAACCGGGTACACCGTACCTTTGGCTTACTTGACACTGGAGTACCATGAAGACCCGTGGTTTGATGAACACCATAGAGACTCCGACTTCATCGTCGTGATCATGGACCACGGATTCACATCCCACCGTGATGTGGCCTACATGCATCCCATCGTGATACACATCAACTACTGACTACATCGCTGTTTGTCGTCAGCAATAACTGTGACTACTCTGGCTACTCTACGTGGACTTTGTAATTCGACTACCTCAATAAAGAAGCTGCTAGACCACACGCATCTTTCATTCGCATCTCCTTACCATCAAATCTCCTGGCGTGTCTGACACGTCAATTCTAATTTCTAAAATTTCCAAGCAAATTTGAATTTGTTGAACGTCCGGAATAATTAGGGTGTTTGATATCGGAAGAGGAAGATTAAGAAGATGAACAACGTCATTAACAGATTGTTTTCTTCTTTATTTACAGAGTTCCCAGAACCGTCTGCTGATCAAGAACGGCAAGGTGGTCAACGATGACGGTATGCAAGATGCTGACGTCTACATTGAAGACGGAATCATCAAGTAAGTTCGAAACTCAATCCTCACCTTCATCGCTATACTATCTCTCCACTTCACTCCTAATCCACTTTTGATGATAACTTCTAGTATACTTTTGTTTTAATAATTTAGGTAGCTTAAAAAAAACTTCAAAAACAATCCAGAATAGAAGAACGAGACAAATTTTGAACTGTAATAAATATAAAGCAATACCGAAAATTCTTAATGATATAATGAGTGCTAAGAATTTTCTAAAACTTTTTTGTTTTTATCTACTATTTTTACTACCAACTCACTTTAAAGACAAACTACATTACAACAAAGTTCTCCACACACATCATACAAGACAGAAAGAAAACATTGGACTAAAAAGATTTAACAAATTTAAAACACAGAATTTTTTCCCGTATAAAGGCATTCTAATGCGTAGCTTAGTTTCCAGTGAAATTCAAAATTTTCCCATATTAAGCCACGAATAACTAAGAAGAGATTTAAACCCGTGACCTCCGGGTTGCTAATCGAGAATATCGCACAAGAGTCGCAACTGTTGTGAGGCTGATGAAGGTAGTGGGAATGGAAAATAGGTGGGGAGTAGAGCGGTGGGAAAAAAACACGGATAAAGCCATTTCAAGCATCGTTTAAATTCTGAATGATGGTCTTACACCAGGGCTATACTGAGAGTATCTTCCACTCTAAAACGTGCCTCAAATATATCTCATATTGTTAAAATGAATAAAATTGTGAAATAACACAAATCAATCAATAAAATTTACTTACCCACGCCGGGATTTGAACAGGTGACCTTCGACCTGCTAGTCGAGAGTCTTACCCCTCGACCACGGAGGTGGTCAAATTTAGTTAATCAGAAAGTTCCTCTACAACATTGTAATCAAAACAGACTCCAATAATATAAATTCAACATACCTTCATGTACAAGCTTTACAGAGACGTTGGTGTTTATTATCTGATTAAAAAACATCACATTTCCATAAACCAGAAACATAAAATGAATAAATTATTTGCCGGGTCATGGTTGGTTGGGTTGGGTTAGGAATTAATTCATTAGGAGACCGCACCTGCCAATTAATCGGGAGTGAGAGGGGTGGGGAAGGTTGGGAACGAATTCGAGCCTCGTTAATTAGCGGCAAGTGTCGAAAAACAACGATTAATTTGGGGGGCGCAACAATCAGGGTGAATATTTTTTAAATTGTGATGAATTTTAAATGGTTTCACACCATTGATATCCAAATTGGTAGACTGGCCCTTGCATGAAATCCGGGTATCATTTCGACGAGTTGGAACCAAACAACATGACCATATTTTTTGCACCAGGGGGGTTAGAGAATGCTTTGAATAATCTATGATATCAGTCGTACGTTGAACGCCGAAGGGTGCACATTGAAATAACCAAATTCTGCACAGTAAAGTAAAGTTCGGTAAAGTCAGGTAACTGATTGAAGCGCAGTCCATTGTGAAACTTTTCTGCGCAGGATCTGAATTTTCGTAGAAACAGTTTAAAAACCGAACCGCCTTCAAATCGGGTTGCGTAGCGACGCTAAAAATGAGTGAGGTGGGTAAATTACAACACATTTGTAAAAGTGTCTAACTGAATAGTGTAACAACATATTTAGTTTTGAAAATTAGCCCGAACTTTTGATTACGCAGCGAGCAATTTGCGCGCCATTGCAAAAAGATAATAATTCGTAACCCGATTTTATTTTTGCGGATTAAATGGTGATATTACAATGCGATTCGCCTGCATACTTACAGATTCATTAATAGACAAATTTCAGAAAGGGAAACGGTCAATTATGCCCCCCTACCCGCTCTTTGCTTCATTCGCATTCATATGGTGGCCGAGTTGACATCGCGTTTGGGTCCCACCCAGGCGTAGTGTGTTCAATTCCTCGGCTGGCTAAGTCCTCCATCACAACACAAGCAACATTTTCCGCTTAGTGTGGTGGCAGTAGGA
Source organism: Hesperophylax magnus (assembly GCA_026573805.1). Taxonomy (NCBI): domain Eukaryota; kingdom Metazoa; phylum Arthropoda; class Insecta; order Trichoptera; family Limnephilidae; genus Hesperophylax; species Hesperophylax magnus. Next base: position 45,005 of record JAIUSX010000657.1, read on the forward strand.
GATTTTCAAATATTGTCAGGTTATTCGTAATCTGGGAATGTTTACTTTCTTTTTTTTTAAATATATATATATCATCTCATAAACATCTCTTCTATTATTCTGATTCTCGACATGGCCCATCTAAACTATTTGGTTCACTTGATCGTGCCATGTCTTCCTCGGGCATCCCTGACTTGACCCTGATCTTGTCATCCAGATTCGCGTCATATATTCTCCTTGAACTCCTTTCTTCGTTCATTCGCTCTTCATGCCCAAACTATCTAAGCGTCCCTTTCTTGATCTCACTTTCTTAAGCTTACATCAACCTTGCATTCTTTGGGAGTCTTCACATTAGTTTCACCACGCATCAGGGAATTAATTCTGCATTTAGTTTGCTTTCATCCGACCTCTGCCAGTTCCATGCTTCATTTACCACTGCACTCCATTATGGACTGCTAGCTTCGCTTCTTTGGACAATTTCTTGTTAGCGCCAACCGCGTTCAGTCCTCTATAAATCTCTGTCAAATCTAATATTTGGGAGATTTTGAGCATTATTTTTTAATGATAAACTAATGTTTATAAGACAAGGTTTTTTTATGCATAGCACAAAGGATAACAAATTATTATAAGCAATAATTAATCGCCTGAAATATCCATACAAATTGGAGTGGGAAATTTAGCACTAACAAAGCCTTTCCCACCAAAATAAAGTTGGTTTTTTACAGGTGAAAAATATAATACGCAGTAATTATTGATTGAAGTACTAGTACATATTAACTTATTTGGCTTGTTGGCATTTAGCCGACGTAGCTTACTGGTCCAGAGCACCTGACCGGACATCAGAAGGTGCGAGTTCAATTCCCGTCGGCGGCATTTATTTTTACTCGGGAGATATTTTCACTTTGTATTTATATTTCAGGCGACTAATTATTGCTTATAATAATTTGCAATTAAAATAGCAACGTAGGTAAATAAACAAATTAAATATTCGAAAGCTATAACATCCCTTCTGGGAACTTTAACATATTCGTATACTAACCGCCCCTAGAGGGTTGTTTGCCTTCAATACGTGCTATGTGAAGTCACGACTTACCCCTATTCCTATTTAGTATCATGACCTCATACTCATAGGGATTTGCTTTGTTCTGTTTTCTCCCCTAGCATCAGAGGAAACGCAACCTCACCCCTCTCGGAGAGGGTTGGTTTCAATTTATTCTGTCTGGGAAAATGAACGGAGTCTGGGTGGATAATAATAATAATTTTAGCCTGTCTACGCATTGGAGATATTGAGGTTTTGAGTCATTATTCTCTGTTGTGTTCCTACAAACAGTTCTCCAACTCGTCGTGAAAGGAAATTTTAAAGAATAGGTTCCTTATATTAAATCAGGGATTTATTCAATACTTCCGCGTATTACAATAGTTACTCGATAGTCGACCTAACTAGGAGCTGGCTAAATTAGATCTGCAAACACCAAGTTTGTCTGGAGGCCTAACTGGCCCTAGCGACTATTGACTACTAGCTGCCATCTTGCGGACTTCCAAGCAAGCTCTTTGCACTGCCCTCTATGAGTGCATCTGTGAAGCTCTTAGCAAACTCACTTACCAACATTATCTAACGAAAATTCGATACTATGCGCTTCTGGAATTCACAGATACATTTATCAAGACTCTTTTTAAATGCACTCATTAGGGAATGCGTATTCTGAAAATACCTAAAAATTCATACCACCTACTCTTGTGAATTGGTTTGAAATTACTTCCTCGCGTCGACTGCCTCTCTAAACATACGTTTCATTTCGCTAAAAATTTAATAAGCTTAGGAAAAACCAAACCAAACTATTTAATGTTTTCTTTTTTTAAATCAAAGGGTTTAACAAATATCTACTACGGATATGTGCTATTTTATTTATTTTTGTTTTAAATTATAATAATAATATTTGGCTAATTTATATAGCGCCGTTTTCGTGAAAAATCACCTCCAGGGCGCTGTAATTATGATATATTATTATATATATTTTAGAGTCAAATTTTGTAATTTTTTTGAGAGTACACATGTAGGTTTGGAAGGGGTAGAAGAGAAAAATGATTTGAATTATGGTTTATATAGGTCTGAACGTGTGAAATAATGCAATTCACAACAATGAAACAAACTTTAGTCTTCCTAGTTATTAATTAAATTCTTCAGTTTTAATGTTTTACCTGCTTCTGAGCTCTTTCTATGTCCTTCTCTTTCTTTCCTCTTCCCCCCTCTCTCCAAACCTTCATTAAAACAATTACTTCTGTAATAACAGCGTACAAAGATAATAGGGTGTTTGTTGCACAGTTCATACATTCTCACGCGAACGGGAAGCTAACCTGGGTAATTCTCCAATCCAGCTTGCTCGCAATCGCCGTCGAACATACATTGGTCGATATTACTATTCTTGAGTATCGTCGACGGTACATACCAGAATACAAGAATCGAGGCCCTGTAAGCTTGAAATCGTGTGTAGGTTCTTTACCATTGCGCCATTTAGGCAAACCAGGAACAAACTGCAATAAATATCTTCTATTATATAAAGTTGATTGTCTGTTTGTGGCGGGCGGTGTGGATTTGATTTGTATACAAATCAACAGTTTTATTCCGAGTTTGATTAAAATTTGCACACTTGACCTACAAAACCAGAGGAAGGTCACTGTCTAAATAAGATTTCTAAAAACCAACCCCCATTCCATTTTCCTACCCCCTAAAGCAGTATTTGATTGCTACTCTACGAATTTTTGAACATTTGAATTACAAATTAAGACGCAAATCACTGTGTACATTTCGACAAATTCTGCACAAAGCCCGGGCAACGCCGAGGAGATCAACTAGTAATACTATACCAGTTTCAACAAATTTCACAAAACCTACAATTATAATATCCCATGATTTTTGCGGGTCTGAGCTGGTATAATATTCTTATGTTGTTTTCTTGAATGAATAAAAAAATAAATGAATTAATTCAAATCTTGAAAGTGGAAATGAACCCACTTCCCGACATCCGATCGAGCTGAAACTCGGCAGATAGACCCGTTGGCGAAGACAATGCATTCTATCAACATTTAATTGTAATTTCTACATAATCTGCTAAATAATAAAATCGATAGTCCCGAATTGCTATCCGTCATTGGTTTAAATGTTCCAACGAGGCGTACCAGGCACACTACACTTTTTCATATTGAAGCCAACAATACCAATGCAGCAAACAACTCAGTAATTACTCGCGCAATCACAACATACACCCATTACGAAAAATTACTACATTTAGACATCTTTCATGATTCCTTTCTAACATACAAAACTAACTTATTAAATTTCTTATCATAACATATTTCAAAAATATTTTTACATCATTTTTCAAAACTTCTATGTATTAACAGTCAATTACAATTCGTGAGCTTATTATAATTCTTGTTTTCAATTCATTTATTATTATCTATCCACACACTTCCTTCCTTTTATAACAATCTCAGGCGAAATTTCGCAATGATATTTTATGGACATACTTAATAGGTACCATAACTATGCAATAACGAAAAATATCTAACTGTATCTTATTTTACTGTGCATGTCTTAACAAATAAATAAATAATCAATCTCATACACACACGTGGACATATAAGCATTTTTTAGTTCTTTTTTTTAAAATTCATTTGTACAGGTTGATTAGCTTCTTACATCCATTGGCATCTTATTAAATATAGAAGATAAGTGAATGTTCGTTGGCCGTATTTATTAATTTGGTGACCAGTTTTGAATATCCAGATGCTTCTCAACCTTCCTATTACCCATCTCCTTCCCTTCCAAAATCCCTTCTTCCTCACAACTTCGCTCTTTGCTCTCGCCCGGCCGGACTAGCGGAGCCATCTATCGACAATTCATCAAACTCCGCAAATCAAAATCCTTTTCTCGAAAGAATTCACTTCAACAAATTAAATTTTAAACATTAACCTGTGTAAACAATGCAAATCATCTTGAGTGATGAGGCCCATTTCCACCTTGGTGGCTTCGTCCACAAGCAAAATAGTCGCATTTGGGGCTCGGAAAACCCAAGAGTTATTGTTGAAAAGCCTCTCTATCCTCAACGTGTGACTGTTTGGTGCGGTTTATGGTCCGGCGGAGTCATTGGACCTTACTTTTTCGAAAATGAGGCTGAAGCAACAGTTACGGTAAATGGGTTGCGCTATCGAGAGATGATTAATGATTTTTTATGGCCGGAATTGGATGTATTGATCTGGACAACGTTTACTTTCTACAAGATGGCGCTACGTGCCAAACAAGCAACGAAACCATTGATCTTTTACGATTGAATATCAAAATAACACCTCTTATTGGAAAACCCTGTATGTCCCAACTTCGATGCGGAAAGTCTCCGGCAAGAGGTGCCGAAATTTATAGATTCAATATGTCTTGAAAAATTTAGACCCGAGGAAGTAAAAATATGCATTCAAAACCAAAAAGCCGACAAGGCTACGGGACCGGATGGAATTTCACCTCATTTATGTTGGGGGAATATTTTTTTTTATTTATTTTTTTTTATTAACGACAATTTTAATTACAAAGTTAAGTATATTATTCGCAGTCCTCCTCACTAGGTATTCCTGTTCCGAGGCGGACTGTAGGTTTTGGTATAGGTGTAGATCGTGATTTCCTTGTTAATTTCTACAAAAAAAATTTAAAAAATTGTCTTCACATTTGTTCAGTTCATAATTTTATTGATTTCCTCATCTTCGTGTTTACTTAGCCATAATTTGATGTCGTTTTTAAATTTTTGTGT
>JAIUSX010000658.1:0-17470 GCA_026573805.1 Hesperophylax magnus
GACATAGTGCTCATAAATGAAACACACTTAAATCCTTCACACACACCAAAAATTGCTAACTACACACTGTACCGAAACGACCGTTTACACTCACGAGGTGGTGGCACAGCCATCTTCGTGAAAACTAAAATCGCCCACAAACATAACATCACCCCCCCCCTGACTACCATTGAAAGTACCTCCATTACCATATTCACGAAACACTCGGGTCCATTGAGAATTAATTCAATTTACAACCCACCTGTTCAGACTTTACAAAAGTCGGATCTTGAATTACTTCTCGATGGACAAACGCCTACTATTCTAGCGGGGGATTTAAACTCAAAACACCCCGATTGGAATAGTAGGCTCACCAACAAAAACGGACGTATCCTACATGACTTTGCCAACTCTCACCCCGACATAAAAATTGCAGGACCCATAGAGCCAACATTTTTCTCTAGCATCGGACACAGACCTGACGTACTAGACATCGCCATTTTTCACAAATCATCCTGGGCATACAGTATCGAAACCATCTGCGACCTTTCCTCCGACCATAACCCCGTGTTGCTAACTCTCAACGAATTCTCTTACCCCCCCCCCCCCCCCTCCCCTGCAAAAATTAACAAAAAAACTGATTGGACCTACTTTTCGCACAGAGTCGGGGAAAAATTATCCATAAATCCCCACATTAAAAATCCCTCAGATTTAGATACAGCGGTTGATGACTTCGCGAAGACAATAATGTCCGCAATAGATGAGGCCTCAAAACCTCCCCCCTCACCCTCCCCAATAAATTTCAAGGAAAACCTCCCAAATTCAGTAAAAGACTTAATTAAAACAAAAAATATCTTACGCCGCCACTGGCAAAAATATCAAAATCCCACCTTGAAAACTTCTATAAATCGAATCCAAGCCCTCATCAGAAAAAACTTCAAGAGCACGTAAATTTCACCTGGAATTTGAAAATTCAAGAGATAAATCCACAGGACGGCTCTCTGTGGAAATTATCCAAAACTCTAAAAGCCACCCCCACCCCTAACCACCCCATTCACGCCGAAAACGGTCTCGTCTTCGACGATCAAGACAAAGCGGAGGCGTTCGCTGACAGTCTTGAAAATCAATTCAGCCCCAGCTTCAAACACGCCGATCTAGATCACATTGCAAATGTCAACCGCAAAATCAATAATGTTTTAAATAATCTCCCCAATACAAACATACATTTTACTACCCTGGCCGAGGTTATCCGCGCTATAAAAAGCCGGAAAAATAAAAAAGCCCTCGGTCCCGACGGCGTCACAAACTTCGCTCTTAAAGCCCTCCCCCAAAAAGGAATACTAGCGATAGTAAATCTCATCAACACAGCCCTCAGACTGCGCTATTTCCCGAAAAACTGGAAACACGCGCACGTCATTCTCATCCCAAAACCGGGAAAAGACCCCTTCTTCTGCGAAAATCACCGTCCAATCAGCCTTCTATCAAATATTGGTAAAATCTACGAACAGATCCTTTTGACACGGCTCCTCAAGCACATTGACGAGGTTTCAACATTACCTGAAGAGAAACACGGCTTTAGATCAAATCACTCCACCCTCCATCAACTCCTCAGTCTCCGAAATTATCATCGGAGGCTTCAATACCAAGCGATCAACTGGCGCCATTTTCCTGGACATAGCTAAAGCTTTCGATAAAGTATGGATAAACGGCCTGCTTCTCAAACTCCACGAAACAGGCATCGATCCCCAACTACTCGGTGCCTTCAAATCATTTCTACGCCAACGTCCTTTTCAAGTAAAATACGGTGGCGCTCTTTCAATAAAACGTTTCATGACAGCAGGGCTCTCTGCTTTCTCCAATCCTCTTCAATGTCTACACTCACGACATTCCCCTCTCTGAAAATTCTAATTCTCACAAAGCTCTGTACGCAGATGATACCACAGTAAATGGTTAGATACTCTTCACCCAGAATGATTACATACCGACTCCAAAAAAACATAAACTCACTCCAAGATTGGTACGATAAATTGCGTATAGACGTGAATCCCTCAAAGAGCGTGGCCGTCTTTTTCTCTCGTAGAAAGGGCGGCCGGGCTCCGCGAGAGGAAATAACGATGTACGGCCAAACTATACCATGGCAAAAATCGGCCAAATATCTTGGAGTTACACTTGACAGACGACTCACATGGACAAAACACATAAATAACACTCTCACAAACGCTAAAAAAACATCCAACGCCCTTTACCCGTTGCTTCACTCAAACTCAAAAACTTCCATACAAAACAAACTACTCATCTACAAAACACAAATACGCCCTATATCACCCTATACATATCATGTCATACGCCTCACCCATTTGGGGCACTGGAAACACAAAACGTCTTGCCTCATTCCAGAATGCCACACAATGCCACAAGATATACCAGCCCTTGGTTTGTCCGAAATAGCATTATTAATTCAGGCACGAAAATCCCCCCATTTAAAACACATGTGGTAGAATTAGCCAAAACATTCTATGCGAAACTTCCTATGCACACGAACCCAAGCATAGCATGTCTCGGGCGCTCAAGTCCCGACGACAAACCCACCTTTCCATTCCCAGTCTCTATAACCTTCCCCCTTGATGAGTGGACTCAAATAAAAAATTAAATTGCAACCAGATATACAAAAAATATAGTATAAATTTTACAAACACATTAATTTAAAATAATATATAAAAATCATAAAAAAAAAACGTTTTACAAAAAATATAAAAAATAAAATACCTAGAGACAAAATAAAAATACAAAAAAAAATAGTATTTCAGTCCTATAAGTTGCTATAGGCAGCCCACTCATCGGGTAGAAAAAACCATCCCCCAGGTACTTTACACCCTCAGTTCACGAGACATGGAGAAAATATTCCCCGAACCTCGTAAATGCACAATAGATACCATTTCTTTTAAGCATTGTTCTAAAGTAGCCTACGGAGTTCGGATTTGTGACATCTATGGTCAAAATAGAAAAAGCATTGCAATTTGCAATAGCTCCGTGTTAAAATAAACGGCTAGCTAAGAAAATGTTTTAAATAATTACAATAAATGTTTTACGAATGGTAGGAAATGTGGTCCATTTTTGGACCGAAATCAATCGCAGAAAAATAAAAGTGGTCCGTCGTCCATTTTTCGACCGAAATCGTTCCAGAGGAACAAACCCGCGTAGGGATTGGAAATACGCACCCGCTCGCGACAGGCGACAGCAGTCAGTGCCGGCAGTGATCAGTATGCCAGTGTGCGTACAGCAATTGCAGCGAGTTGACGAGCGTTTTTCTAATTTCTTAAAGGTATGTACGTGTATGTACTGCAATATTAACAAAAATCAAAATATTTTACAGGACGTGGACGATACCTCACGTAAAAAGTGTTATTTCGCATAATTAGATATGGATGGAAAGAAAAGGTTAAGTGGGGCTGAGTAATTGGATGTAATTAAAAAAACGCGGAAATTAGACGATTTCTTTGTAAAACCATATGTCATTGATCCAACATGCGACGTTCCAAGTGGTGTAGTTTCTTTAGTGTCTTCAAGTGCAGATATTGATGTGGCAAGTGGATTACAGGAAGAAGCCAAACATGTTCCACTAGTACCAGGAGTGCAGCCTTATCCGGACCAGGAACTGTGCGAAATCAGCGACGATCCAGCCAAATGGACAATTGACGAGTTCACGCCTGATTACATTTGTAAGAACGGAGCTAATCAAAACATTCCAAATTATTTTTCTAAGAGTGTGCGAATTTACAAAGATAAGGTGCGACAGTTGTCAGAACATTTATTCGAACGTCAGCTTCTAAATGGCGAAAAAGTTCCGCGAAAGTGGCTAATTTATTCCGAAAGTACTGGACATGTTTTTGTGGACCTTGTCTTCTTTTTAATGGCGGGGACAGTCAGTTTGATAGAAAGGAAGGTTTTAATGATTGGAAAAATTTCAATTACCGAGTATCGACCCATGAGAATTCGCCTACTCACAAATTATCTGTCCTGCTTATGAAAGAACGAAGCAACACGTTAGGTCGCATTGACCACGCATCAATACAATTAGATGAAGCAATAATTTACTGGAGAAATGAGTTTTATCTCAACTCATTGGGAATAATGTGTTACTTACCATGTTTTTTGTAATACATTATAAAAAAAAAAAAAAAAAAAAAACATTTTGAAACGAGTAGTTGCATGTGTAAAAGCACTTGCATCACGTGGTTTGTCATTCAGAGGACACGACGAAAAATTTGGTTCATTTCACAATGGAAATTATATGATGTCATTAGAACCCGAGTTCGATCCGTTCTTAGCCAAACACATTACACGTTGTGGGAATCCAGGCTCAGGATATACGAGTTATCTCTCCTCTTCAACAATATGCGAAGAATTCATTCGGCTTATGGGAAACAATGTTTTGAAGACAATTGTAATGGAAATATTAACAGCGAAATATTTTTCTTTGATCATCGACTCGACGCCGGATATATCTTACGTAGACCAGCTCAGAGTGTGGAAATTGACATCACCATTTTCATAGAACTGTATGAGGTACTTATACATTTTATTGGCGAAATGCGAGATAATTTCAATGATTTCGAAAACCAAGCCAAAAAACTGTCCTTTTTACAGGAATATGAAAGAGATTTTCGACGCAATCGAAAGCCTAAGCTACTTCCTGGCGAGAATAATACAGGTGAAGAGATGCAACAAAAAAACGACCGCAAAAATTTCAGAATCGCTACTTTTTTAGTAATAATCGATTCCTTATCAGCAGAACTAAAAAAACGATTGGGTGCTTACAAATCACTTTATAATAAATTTAATTTTATTACTCAATTGATAAAACTAAGCCCGTCTGAAGTCGAAGAAAAGGCAAAATCATTGCAAATGATTTATTCTAGTTTTTAAATACTGAAGACAATATTAGTGATTTCTAAACGAAAATCTGAAACAGAAAAATCAGAAAAGGAAACGGTCACATCTGGGACTCGAACCCAGGACCCTTGTCATTCCGGGACAGTGCTCTACCGACTGAGCTAATGGGACCCTATTCCCCTCGGTCACTTTTAACTGTATCATACTTCGAATAAGAACCACTAACATTGTCTTCATTTTTTCACCGCACATTTTTATTGGCAACTATCTTTAGTCCCAGATGTGACCGTTTCCTTTTCTGATTTTTCTGTTTCAGATTTTCGTTTAGAAATCACTAATATTGTCTTCAGTATTTAAATATTACAATTTGAGATTTTACTCAATTAAGTTATTCCGAAAAATTAATATTTATTCTAGTGATTTAGAAGACTATTTTTCAGAAGAATGTCTCCATTTTCGTGCTCACTGCAGTGTAAAAAATAAGGATCGAAACAATGCTGTCAGTTTGTTAAAGTGGTTACGAACTGAAGATCTTCAAACCATTTATCCAAACGTGGATATTGCTCTTCGAATGTGTGTGTGTACTCCCGCCAGTAACTGTTCTGGAGAACGATCATTTTCTTGTTTACGACGTGTAAAAAATTATTTACGCACAACAATGGCGGAGCAAAGGCTGAACAATCTTGCTTTGCTTAACATAGAAGCAGATTTTTTAAGGAAATTGGATTGCGAAGATCTAATTAATGATTTTGCTGCACTTAAGTGCAGACGAGAATTGTAACTGCCAGATTTTTGTTTTGCGTTCAGTTTTTTTTATGTTAGATAATGCTAATTTAATTTGTATTTTAAGTTTAGTTATTATATTCGAATATGTACATTAAGTTGATTTTTATTTAAAAGAGGTGCTGATTTATTTTATTTGTTTGGAGACTTAATAATAACTTTTTATCCAGCCCGTATCTGGCAACCCTAATTGTAACTGTGAAACACTTATATATTATTGTATGAGAATAAACCTGAAACTAGTTAAATAAATTAAACCTAAAACTGTTTTAATGTTTTATTCAAATCCTTGAAACCTTAGAAAGTATTACAAACTAGCAGCTATTATAGTTAACTAAATTTCTGAATCGATTTCGATAAAAGTTGTCAATAAAGTAAATTGATTATGTAGTCTATAGTCTATATCAGGGGTCTCCAAACAACGGCCCGCCAATGTCATCAAACCGGCCTGCGACAATCGACAATTATACAGTAATTGAACTAACGAATTTAGCAAGCGTATTTTTTTACATTAATTCCACACAGGAGGCTTTGAGGAAAATATTTTCCCTCACGACCTATGTCATCTTAGATGATGCTGTGTGGAGGGTCTTTTTATGGAAGGGAAGGATAGGAAGTTCTGAAAAGGAAAGTGTATGAGGGGTGGGTAGGAATCTGGGGATTAGTGTGTCCAGGAGTGACATGCGTATGAATACATTCCTCCAACTGCGGTGCAAGGCGATGGGTGAAGATAGTCCGGCTGGAAAGGTCAAAAGGCCTCCCTCACCCAGTCTCTCTCGATCCGGCCCGCCACGCAGCAGGTGGGCAGACGTATCCGCGGCCAAGACCTGGACAAATCTCACCTATGAACCATGAATGAAAATGGCAGGAAAATTAAAACGGTTTTGACCCTAGGAACTTACTGAAAAGTTTGGATACTCTTGGTCAGTATGATGGGTACTGAGAAAGGGGCGGCTACATGGTCTGGGGCCTAGGGCGGCCAAGACTGCAAATCCGCCTCTGGTTCTGTGAACAGTGGACGTCGCGTCCAAAAAGGTATGTTTCTAATTTCCTCTTCTATATATATGTGTACCTAGGGCTGCCACCTCTCTGGGTTTTACCCGGAGTCTACGGGTTTGCATGGTGCATGTCCGGGCTACGGGTTTAACGTCGATATCTCCGGGTCTGCTGTATCAGCGTATTTTTAAATTTGTGGTGAATCAGCATAATATGGAAATACTATGGGAATTCGTAAAAGAGCGTGGCGAACGCGACTCCAATGACGCTAGTTTATCTACAAGGATCATACTACACTGAGTTTGGAACCATCTGTGAAAATTTTATGTAATTTGGCCAGTTGTTTTCAATAATTTTGTTAAATTCTGCATTATTTAATTGAGTTGAGTTTTTAATATTTTTTTTTACTTATTCCTATAAATTGATGGACCTTCGGATAGAAAGTAAGGCTTTTATAGGGGCATGAGTATAAGGGAAAAGATTCATTGAGATAGGTGTTTGTAGATAAATCCAGAAAAGAGTTGTAGCAATCATAGGAAGGGGGAGGGAAATGATTTTTCCAAAAGGGATTTGAATTTACCTCATACTTTAAGGATTGAAGTATAGGAATCAAGGGATGGGATGTTATTGAACAAATTTTGAAAACGTATTTTTCTGCTGGGCATCGCCTTCTTATATGTAAGGGAGGTTCGCAATATTCCACTTGCATTGCGTTGATTGGAGAAGATTTCATGGCTCCTAAGACAAGGCGAAGAGATTTTGACTGGATTTTATCTAATTTATGAAAATTTGAAGTGGACATTGGATCAAACAGACAAGATCCGTAATAGAGATGGTTTCGGATGAGGGAATTGTATAGAAGTTTTTAAAAAGCTGGGTGGGATCCCCACCACACTCCGGCTAAACATCTAAGGGGATTGATGTTGCTTTCACATTTTGTAACAACGTGATTTATATGAGAGTTCCAAGTAAGCTTGGAGTCCAAAAACATTCTGAGGTACTTAACTTCCTTAGAGATAGGGATGACTTCATCGCCAAATCTCACCTGAATATCTGGAAGCTTTCGTCGATGAGTGAAGATGACAACTTTGCTTTTGGCAGGGGAAAGTTCAAGACCATTACTATTTTGTAACGTATGCAATGTTAGGTAGGTACATTCCAATGTTTAAAAGGAAACGGTAGAGCTGAGATCTCATCTCAAGATTGTGGGAATAATTTCCTGTCAAGTAAGTTAGGTGATCATAAATAAAAAGAGTGAATTCTTAATGGAAAATATATTGAAACATAAAAGTTACAACAAAGGAGTACAGATGGTAAACATGTAACCATAGAAATAAATATATGCACATACCTGATGGACTCTTGAATTAAACTAAACTAACTTAACGTGAAACGAAAGAACGAAAACGAATGGCGAACGAAGACTTGCTCTCGGCAGCGGGAGGACAGCAACTCCCTCAATGGACGCCTGCAGGGGCATCAGGCCTGCAGCACGTGGTAGTCGACCAGACTCTTCAACGGAGCCAAGACAGCAATCCGTTTTCTTAGTGGCAGCGGGACAGCAACTCCCTCAATGGACGCCTGCAGGGGCATCAGGCCTGCAGCACGTGGTAGTCGACCAGACTCTTCAACGGAGCCAAGACAGCAATCCGTTTTCTTAGTGGCAGCGGGACACTCCGCCGAGAACAACCAGCCACAGCCAGGACCAAACCAATCTCGGTTTCAAGTCCGAAACACGAGCACTCCGAGATGACCATCGGCCAACACTCAATAAAAGCGGGATTCCATATTCCCCACTAAAATAATAACAAACACGAACTGTTCGTGAATGGATAAACACCCCGCGCCTTTTTTAAAAGAAATTATAACTCCTATTCACATGATTAACTCAGATTGAAGCCCCTTTAAAGGAGAGTGACTGGATCCACCGGTCAGCAGAACAGCTGACCGGGGAGGAAGTGACCATAAACAAAACTGTACTTCCTTCCTTCAAAATATTGCCAAAGTTCTAAAAAAAATACCCATAGACAAAATAAACCCAATTAAGCAAGAACTTCTCTTGTCACAAATATTTATGTGACAATTTAACTACGCCAAGAGTTTTCTAAGAGCGTTGTTAATTGCTGATGCTGCGATGAAAAGATTGGCGGATATTTTATAAAACGTTAAGTCGTCAGCATATTGGAGTATATTGCACATGAAATGAATAGATTTTTCCAGATCGTATGTGTAAATATTATACAGTATCGGGCTTAAGACAGACCCTTGCGGGAGCCCTTTGAATATTTGTCTAATGTGGGGAGAGGATTCGGGTCCATCTACAAAAACAGTTCTTTCGGAGAGCAAATTGATAATGAATTGAACCAATTTAGGAGGAATTCCAATCGCCAGTAACTTTTCTTTAAGAATGGGTATATTTACATTGTCGTATGCTCCACAGATGTCTAAAAATACCGCAATACAATATTACTTTTTAGATAACGCTGATTTGACATCTGTAACAAGAGAGGTTGTCAAGAGTACTTTTACCCTTTCTAAATCCAAACTGGGAAGGGGGAAGAATATGATTTTTCTCTACAAACCAGTCTAATCTATTCTTAATCATTCTTTCAGCTACTTTGCAAAGTGTTGAAGATAGAGCAATCGGTCTGTAACTTGAGCCTAGACTTGGATCTTTGGTACTTTTGCAAATGGGTATGATTTTTTGAAATTTCCAGGCCGGGGGAATAATACCAGAGTCCAGAAAGATATTTATGAGCGAGAGAAAGTAGGAAAGGGAATCGTCATCAGTGTGGCGGATGAATATGTTCAAGATTTCGTCATTGCCTGGAGCTGAGTCTTTTAGGTCTTCCGTGGCTCTTTTTAACTCGTCTATGGAAAATGGAGCATCTAACCAAGAAGAAGAATTTGGGGAGTAACATAAAACAGGCACTTCGTCAGGATTGGGTACATAAGGGGGAGCAATTTTGTTAAGAAAGTCAGAAATCCAAATACCAGAATTGTGAGATGACTTCGGCAGGGAAAAGGAAGACCTAAGCCTGCGAATCATGGACCAAACCTCCCCCGCCGGAGTAGCAGGGGATATATTAGTACAGAAATTACGCCAGCTGTTTTTTTTTAAACGGAATATACGTTTAGCAACAGCTTGGGCATTCTTGGCTTTCAATAAATTTTCCACTGTCATCTGTTGGCAGTATGTCTTATTGGCCGCTTTCCTCTCCTTCAGCACTCGAAGGCATTCTTCATCCCACCAGGGGGGAGGGTGAGCCTTCGTGCCTACAGGGGATGATTTGGGAATAGACTTGTCTGCAGATTTTAAAATGGAATCAGACCAAGATTTGTAAGAGGAGGTGCAGTTATCTGAAGACGGGGTAGGCAGGGAAAGGGTGTGACCCTGGACAGATTCTCTAAAATGGCACCAGTCGGCTTTTTTTATGATAAATTTTGGCTTTCTTTTAAAGAGGTTAGTATTTAACCCTTGAGCCAGATTTAGAATAATTGGATAGTGATCACTGCCGCAGGGGTCTGATGAAGTTCTCCAGGAAATTAGTGGATATATACTTGGGGAACAAAGAGTTATATCCACAGCACTAGGGCTCTGCCCAGGTAGACTTAACCTTGTTGGGGATCCGTCATTTAGAAGGCACATGTTCGGAGTCCATAAGGTCAATTATTTTGATTCCTGAGGGATCCGTTGATGAAGAACCCCAGAGAGGGGAGTGGGCATTGAAGTCACCCAGAATGACCAGGGGAGAAGATATTTTTCTAAACATGTGGATCCATAATGAAATGTCAAATGGGGTAGAAGGGGAATGTAGAGGGATACAAATGTAATATTAGAGACAGTAGCTGCCACTAATTGGAAGGATGAATCTGGGGGTTTAATGGAAATAGGGGTGAAGGACAGGGAGTTTTTGATTAGAAGGGCTGCACCACCCTTCCCATCAATGCGGTCGTCCCGCACACATTGGTTGAAGAGCTGAGACGGTTTAAACCACGTCTCAGAGATGGCAGCAATAGAAATTGTGTGTAATTGTAGAAGGCGGATGAGGTCAGCCTTATTGGAGAAGGCGCTTCTACTATTCCACTGAAGAATCCCTGCTGTCAGGGCAGCCATTGGAAATAAGAGAATTTAAGGAGGAGAGTAAAGAGGCAGCGTTGGACGGTAGGGAATTATTGTTATTAATTATAGAGATAAGTAACATGATGAGAGTTTGAATAATATTAGAATTGTCATTAGAAATTATGTTATTTAGAGAATTGCCATTTGAATCAGGGATAAAGGAATTGCAGTTCAAAGTATTGCTGTTAGGAAAGACGGCATTTTGTGGAAATGGGGAGCTGATGTTACCATTTGGGAACAAGAGCTGGGAGTTATGGCCAAGATGATCATATCCGGGGGTTTTAAGAGGACGAGAAGCAGATTTTGTCATTACAGTCTTCCTGTATGACGAGTTTGGAGGAATAATGTTTTGAGTTAACTGGGGTTGAGAGGCGACTTCAGCAAAAGATTTTTTTGAGGGAGCTATTATTTTAGAAGCTTGGAAGTATGATACGTTATTGGAAGCCATGTAACTTTTAATGTTTTTTTGGCGTGAAAGTTAGGGGCAGGACGGATTTATGGCTGTGTGAGAGCCTGAGCAGTTGATGCAAGTAGGGGGATTGGAAGAGGAGGGGCATTGGTCTGCTAAATGACTTTCTGCACATTGAAAGCAGCGAGGATAAGAACGACATGATTGCTTGGAATGGCCAAACCGACAACAGTTAAAGCACTGAATTGTCGGGTATGAATAAATTTCCACTGGGAGAGAGTTGTGGAAAAGGTACACATGAGAGGGAAGAGATTGGCCTTCAAATGTAAGAACTACAGTTTGGGAAGGTTTCCAAACTATAGAATCGAGTCCTATCTTTATAATTCAGCCGTCTAGTCTTTAAAACTTTCCCCGAAGATGCTGGGATAATAAGTGCCGTGATGAGTTCTTCCTCGGATAGGTCTGTGGGGATACCTCTCACTAGACCCATGGGCGAGACATTAAATGAAGGGATGTAAGCCTTATATTTTTTGGCAGAGAGGTAGTCGATGGAATTTATAAATTTATTGGCATTGAGTGCAGTTGTGAACTCTACATAAATGCGGAATCTTCCCTCCGATCTGATACCACCTGGGGAAATGCCAAGTGATTTTTTTCGTACAAATTTACCGAAATCAAGGGGATGCAGTGAGTGGCTTTGTGTGTTGTTTTGCACATACACGATGAAGGGGGCTTTTGCTGAAGTCGGGTACAGCGAAGCGAGTGGAGGAGCGACAGTCTCTACAGGAACTGTACCTAACCTGATAAGATTCCTTTTTCGGAAGGACGCTAACTTTTCTTTTTTTGGGAGTAGAGGAATCAGTCATTATTTCAACCTCGCTAGCAATGTCATTATCAA
This sequence comes from Hesperophylax magnus, assembly GCA_026573805.1. NCBI lineage: Eukaryota > Metazoa > Arthropoda > Insecta > Trichoptera > Limnephilidae > Hesperophylax > Hesperophylax magnus. The sequence goes on from JAIUSX010000658.1 coordinate 12,082, forward strand.
AATTAACCGGGTCAGGATCAGGGGGGACGGGATCTGGTGGTTTCTTCCCCATGGCAAAGGCCATTGGGGTAAAAGGAATGTATATTAATATAAAATAACATTTACTAGACTTGGTCAGCAATAAAGGCACTCAAAGAGGATAAAAAATATAGTTTTAACCGACAAAAGGCAATAAAATTAGGTTTTTTCGTATCCGAACGGAAAAAAGACAAGAGAGTTCTTCAACTGTCAAAGTTCGAATGATGGTTTTAATTTGAACAAAAATATTTTAAGCCGTTTCTGTCTTAATAGCGAGTTACCATAGCGACACGTTTGTTTAGAGAAAAATATACATTTTTATATAGATTGGGTAATTTTTAAACAATTTACTTGCATTTGAAATCTGTAGCAATTTATGAACGAAAATTCGCCATTTTAGGCAATTTATTGAATGAAGGTCCCACTACACAATACGTTTTCGATTATTTCGTTTTATAATTAATTTATTTATTTCAAATTTGAACGAATTCAACAATCTTCAGGTTTGAATGTATTAAAATATATATTAATATTTTTTTTGTATGTAGTATTTTAGAAAATATAAGTATTTTGAATATAAAATATATAGTGGACTGTGGAGTGTTAGTATTTTTTAATATTTTTAAAGTCGCTATTTCACTGTGGATCTGTGTTTTGCTATCATATTTTTTTTAAAGTATTTTTTACAGTGATCCAGCTTTACTAGTGGTGAGAGTGGATCGCGCCATGTCCCAAAAGGCAGCAAGGGCCCAGTCTGCTTCCTTCCAACTGGAATTTGAATGCAGAAAGTTCAAGAAGCAGGCGGCGCGGATCCTTCTCCCCACTGCGCCCCCAAGAAAAACAAAAAAAGTAAGTGAACGTGTTTAAATATGCATGATACAATATTATTGTTTTCCTGAGTGTTCTGCAACAGTGAGAGTGAGTTGGATTAGCGTTGGTTATATGTGCATTGTACACATGAGGTAGAATCGGAGCTGTCCATGACACTGATGTTGATTTTTAATTTATTTTACCTGGCTTTTTACAGATTCAGTTCACGCGTGAATGAGAACAATCCGTTAATGTGATTAATGAATATGTTTTCAGAATTCCATCTCTGGAGAGAATAGGGTGTCCTTTTTCACTAGGGACACCAGCAACATTACCTTCTCCAGTTCCCCCAACATGTTTGACATCTCCCGCTACCTTCACTCCCTTACCTGGGACATCACGGGATGAACCGCGGTGGGGTGATGATAGCGACCTGTGGTCTACCAAGAAGTGTTTGCGTTTGGAAACGGTGAGTTTATTTTTTAAAACATTCTACCGTAATTGAAAAATAGACCCATTAAATTAATTTGTGATTTCTGTTGTTTCAAAAACGGACATGGAGGATAGCCACGCAAGCGACGTGGACGATGAAGCAAGCGACGTCGAGTCATCAGTCAAGTTTGACATGAAAGGTTTCATAACCATCATCATAAACTTTGCTAGGTTAATTCACCCGGTGTGTACTGAGCTTAAACGCTGCCAAATCACGTATTCTGGAGGAAAAATGTCAAAATAACACGGAATTTAAGCAATTTACAAAGTATTTTCTGAAAGATTAGTAATATGTATTGCTATGATATATATCTTATTTAAAACCCTGTTTCTTATTTTACTATCCACTATAAAAACATGATCATAAATATCCAGTATTAGATCTCAATTATATAAAAAGCTTCGCTTCGATTTTGACATTGTGAAATAGACTGTATGTATTAAACTATTCAATTAGTTAATAAAGGCAAAAGAAAAAGACTCGAAAAAGTAGCTGTCACGGCAGTTTCAAAGTAACAAACACGCAGGATTCGCGCGACTATAAACTTTACGATTTTTTATATTTTTTCTATAAATCCTACAAAAACTAAACAAACGGCAAAATACAGGTTAACTCATTGGCTGTCTAGCACTATAACAAGTTTGTATTATTGCATGTAAAAATTCTAAGTTATGTTTTTTTTAAATGTTGGCGAAAAATTAAAAAAAATGATCGTCTGGATATCTCGAGCAATCGAGGCAAAATTATTTATGTCGCGTTGTCACTCCAGTGGATAATAAACATAAATGATTAATTATAAATATATATTAATATCGAAAATATTCAGGAATTTCACCTTAAATTAAAAAATTACCTTAAACTATTATAAGTCCAAAATACGTTCACTACTTACATCTAGAAGTAATATTGTTTAAATCTTGTGTTGTTTCTTAATAATTTATTTACATTAATACTAACGTATATATAATTGAACTAGAATTCCCTCACCAAACACAAGAGCAATGTCTCTTTATGGTGAGGAAAGGCTACTTTAATTTCTATTGTTTTATATCTTGTTTATATCCTGTATACTTATCTATGTAAAAAAATATTGTTTTCAAATATTAAATAAAAAAACTGTGAATATTAATATTTTTCCGAAATTAAATCGCTAATTTTGAGATGTGTATTGACTACACAGCACCGGAACGCGTTGATTTTTTTAGCACAGTAAGGGAAAGGTTAGGAGTGATGTGCACTACGTGCGATGTTGACAACGTAGATATAGTCACGCGTAATCCTACAATTTCATTTCCGATTGTGTTTTGCTGAACAGTTATGGTTATGACAGCGCTTTGTCAGATGGGACTTTGTGGTCTTGGGTGACATTTCACCTATGTTTTAGGCTAATGAATTGAATTTTCGGTAGGTTGCGAAGCAGAATTATATTGTCTATAGGCGCGCCTTTTTTTAAATTTCTTCTATTTTTTGTCGATGGTGTGGTGGGCCGTCACCGATGCCAGATTGTCTTAAAATTTGCCAGATCTAAGGTTAAAATCTTGACCAAACCAATTCTATAGAAGGTCGAGTTGTCAATCTTTATGAATTAATGCTTTTGTGCTAGGACCCGGGATCTCTGTTTTACTTCAACTTATTGTATTGTATTTAATATTATTAAATTTTGTTTGCTTGGAATATTCTGTCAAAACAATGATATCTTATATGAAACTGATATTTGAAATAAGGGATACATATTGAGACTATCTTGACCTTGAAGTTGACACTTCTTATCTGTTGATCTAATCGATAATTTTAATGCTTTCGTGTGCTCATAGGATTACGTTACAACTATGTTTGTTTCAGGTATATATATTTGTTTGTGCGTTTACCAATTACCAAACCCTGCAACAGCGGTGCCATGGATCTAGTAAATCCAGAAACTGTTTCCATCAAAACGGAACCAGGGCCCCAGGAAGAAGGCGGAGGTGAAATGCCCTACACTTATATGGATTTCGACCTCCCAGATGTAAAGAAAGAATGTTTGCGATATGCGGAAAGTACTCAGACAGCCAGTGAGTTGCATTGATTATGTAAAATAAATTGTATTAGACCGGTCGGTGGCTGAGTTGACATCGCGCTTGGGTCCCACCCAGGCGTAGTGTGTTCAATTCCTCGACTGGCTAAGTCTTCCATCACAACATAAGCAACTTTTTCCACTTACTGTGGTGGTAGTTGGAGATTTTCAAATGTTCTCAGATTTTTCGTAACCCGGGAATGTTTGTTTCTTTGATAAAAAAATAAAAATACAAGTCCATTTTGGATTGCCATGGCGACAGAAAATTATATGTGTGTTAACGCTGTCCTCTTAAGTGGCAGTTATTTTAGTTTTTACCAGTTTTTTTTTATCTCTGCCGGAAACAGCCAAAGTTTTGTGTGTTACGTTTAGTTTTTATTATTTTATGTTATGAAATTTTGGTAATATTGTCTTTTTTGTTCTTAAATCCATTTTGTAATTTTGTGTCTCAATTTATTTTTGTTTTCCTCGATTTTATTTTCAAGTGTTAGACTGTTGAAAGCTTTTATAGCATGGTATTGATAGTGTATTTGTCCAAAACTTGTATTTACCATCGGAGTTTTTATGTTTTCTTTGTACGCTTGTCTAACTGTTCTGTTAGTGATATTTTGTGCATGTTGAAATTTGTTTTTTTGGTCAAAAATGTAGTTTAGTAGTGTTTTAACGTATAATTGGCGTATATCTAGTATGTCACAACTGTTGAATATTTGGTCTGTATCAGTCGGTCTATGTTTTTTAATATTACCTTTCAGATCGGTTTCTGTGCGATTTATAATGAATCGATGGCCGAGTTTGTTGCTCTTCCCCAAGCATTTATTCCATATTTTATAAATGAGTGGCAAAGTGCCAAGTATATTGTTTTCAATTGTTTTATTTTATATATATTTCTTATGTTTAGAAAAATATGTATTGTTTTGAGGTGTTTATTTGTGATTTGTTTGATGTGACCATACCCTACGATCACAGAAGCCGCCAATGCTTACAATAAGTGCTCGATTCCTCAAGTTTCCACCTCATCCTCATTCGATAAAAATACATATTGATGGAAGAAAACATCATTCCATTGAATTAAAACAACAACTCCATACTGAAAGTACTCAAGAGCAAATGCTTATTCCTTCTGAAGTGGACATTCGGGGTCGTTCTTATTAATTTTCTTAAATTAACCTTGAACTCTCTTCACTTATTTCTCACTTCTGATCGGTTAATCAATGATTTATTTTATTGTTTTTATTTTAAGGTTTTTTTAAATGAGTTTAAAATCGATGATCAATGTACGTTCATGTTGTTTTATAGCTTGCATTAATGTGGAGACTATTACCGTCAAGGAGGAACTCGGACGCCGAGAAGATAATGATGGGGGATTCTCTTGTATGGAAGTTGACATAGACCTGCCGGATGTAAAAAAGGAATGCTTAGAACGCTTTGAAAGAATTGTCCAGTCCGGTAAAAACACTTTTTTTTTCCTAATTTTAACAATTCTGCCATCGTTGTTATCAATTACTGTGCTTTATTACGCCAAGTGTAGATATTAAATCGTATTATGCCTTTATAATCGTATTAATTTCTTTTTTTCTACAGATCAGAAGATGCATCCTGTGGAGAAACAATTATTCTGTCCTCATTGTACCTATTCCAATTCTCATAAGTCGAATTTCAAAAGTCACTTACGCATCCATATTGGAAAAAAACATTTGTCATGTTCGGTGTGCAACAATTTATACTCTCGAAAGGGCAATCTGATGAGACACATGCTGACTCACAGACGAGAAAAACATTTTTCATGTGCCGAGTGCAACTATTCATGTTCTAAAAAAAGCAAACTGACGAGACACATGCTAACTCACTGTGTAGAAAAACCTTTTTCATGTTCCGAGTGCAACTATTCATGTTCTCGAAAGGGCCATCTGACGAGACACATACTAACTCACAGTGGAGTAAAACCTTTTTCATGTTCTGAGTGCAACTATGCATTTTCTCAAAAGGGCTCTCTAACGAGGCACATGCTAACTCAC